>QTSX02002887.1:0-86165 GCA_014839935.2 Entomophthora muscae
TCAAGATTCCCTGTCCCAGCCCATCCAATAATGAATTTTCTACATTGAATGCCACCAAAGATTTCCAAACCCTGATAAGTGCTACCACCTGGCCCACAAGAATTTTCAAAAGTTTTCACAGCTTTGATGAGCATACTTATACCCAGAAAATGATGGGAAGATGCTCATTGCCATTCTTACAATAAATTTTTATGAACCTTTGGTTCATGCAGGCCTTACCCTACCTCATTTTAGCACTTTACTGGTTTCAGTTTGATCTTCTCAGGTCCATCCCCACTCCCCATCAAGCCCAAGAAAACATAGACCAACTACCCAAGTTATACTGTCCCCCAGGTACACCATAAGGCCCGGTAAATCTTACAGAGTACCCTCCCAACCCAGATTACTCAGAATTCACCTTGGAGGAGATCTTAATTTAAGACCCAGAAGCTTGTTGTCAGGAAATATTCCTGACAATATTTTGTCTGCAATTGGGCTTGACAAACAAAATAAAAAATTGTAGCAGTTCCCCCTTATTGGGGAAACTGCTGCAAAAAGCCAGGCTGTGAATTCAAAAATTAAAAATGAAAATTTTAATTTAGACAGGGTTTATACCCCGCCCGCAGGCCGCGCAGCCGGCTGCCAGCCCACCCACTCCCGCCAGCCAGTCCCCCGGCCAGCCCGCCAAATGGGGAAACCCAAAAAGGAAATTTCCCCAAACCCAAATGGAGGGGGAACTGCTGCCCAAATTTGGAATCTACCAAATTTGGGAGGGGCTGATAAGCTGCTCAATCCACCCATTCCTGCATTAACTGCAGAAGTTAAAATTGGATGCACAAAAGCATCCAATGATACACCAAACCAATGCAAGCCCAGAAGTAATAATTCATTGCCTGCACACCACTTCCAATTCCCCTCCCAAAAGGGAATTACAGACAACAAAAGTGTTTGGGGTTCCCTGTCCAGTGTTTTACTCTATTCATGCCCCCACAAGGATGATAGTATATAATAAAGCCAATTCACTTGATGATAGTTTGTGCTATCATTGAGTGAAATTACCCCTCAATAGTATCACATAAATCAATCAGAACTTTACCCCACAAGAAAGTTAAAAGACACTAAGCTTTGTCTGCCCTTTCCCATGATCAGAAGATGAATCATCTAATCTTCTCAGCTGTTCTCACAGCCTGCCTAGTGATTGGGGGCCACCAATAAAATCACCAGCATGGGCCATTCAATCAACCACCTGGCAAGTACATCTACAAGGAGCTAGCACAACTAAACTCCTCTGAGCAGTACTCCTGGCCCACGCTGGTATTGCCCCACTCCACCCAGTCCGTAGCTATATACACCTGTATATAATATGTACTCACATATTTTGCCAGTAATTTCAGACGTTATAACATAGACACCAAGGTCTTTAGATGGATGATGGCAGTCTATCCCATTGTGACAGTGCTCACAGGTTTCCAAGTTGCCAACTTGGTACCTTATTTTGCTAAAATACTCCCCCAATTGTTGGATCTTTACACTTGTACCAGAGAAACAGAGCTTACTGGTCATGAAGGAACTGTTCCCCCTTTGCTATTTTGCAACAAAAATAGCTACCTGCCCGCGTATTTGGTACCAATGACTATTTCCTTAACCCTGCGGCCCAATTGCTCACAAGAATATGTTGCTACTGGTGAGTCCACCTCTACCAAGATATTTGGAGTCATGTACATCACCCTCACTGGCCTAATCAATTCTATGGTGCTCACCAGCAGACCCTGGGCCACCCTTGGAAAATCACTATCCTACAATGTAAAGTTAGCTCCCATCCTGTGGTGGGCCCTTCCTTCTGGGCTGTCCACCCGCAAGCTCTCAGGAACCTACTACATGATGGATCCCTGACGTGGGGCCTTTCCACAAGGGAGGAACATGGTCTTGGGTCTCCTCATATGTCTGGGGTTCTAAAGAAACAGGGTCTCAGCCTTTTGAGAGAGAATCCCTGGCCACAAGTGGTTCAGGGTGTGAGAAATGGGGAGCAGGTTAATAGGAAATAAAACCAAGCTCTCAATCACAATAAAAATTGTGGTTTCAGTAACAACCAAAAGGCTGTTGGCAACAATTCCTAGAAGTCCAAAGGGGGGAATGAATCAACTGAACACCAAAAGCAACAGAAAAAACCAAATAGCCGGATTTCACTAACAAATTTTGAACTTTATTAGAGTAGAGAATGATGAAGCAAGGTCTTTCACAACTCTTGCATTCATTTAAAGGGAGGTGATGGAATTTGGATGAGAAGTTGAATGTCCAAAACTGATGATCCAATGATATGAAGGAATATGGATGCATCTCTTGAAGCAGGAAAATAAGGAAAGATCCAAATGGACAAAATCAAAGGAAAAACCAACCCAATTAAAAATTAAGGAGCCTGTCTTGAATGCAATTACCACTGCTCCCGGCTGCTCTTGTACATGATATTTAACCAGAGGTGTCTCTTGGGTGGTTTAGGTGGGGGAATTCTCAGACTAATTCCCCAATTAATAGTGGGAGGACCTTTCTTGGGAGTTTTTCAGTAAATATTTGAAAAGTATCCAGGAGTAAGTTGGCAGAGATCCTCAAGCATTTGGTGAGGATTGAAGTAGAGGCCCAAGAGGGAGGTGTAACTTTACACAGGGGGGATCTTCTGAAGTCAGTCCCTGCACTAGATGTCCTCCCTGGGAGAAGAGGCTACATGCATGAGAGGGAAATTATGTCAGCTCATCCCACAAGCAATGAGGGTTGTCACTCAAAGAGTAAACTGATAAAATAAGTTGTCCCAAAGATCTAGGGCAGTAAAAATCAAGAGGAACAGAGCTGGGAGAGCTTTAAAGACCATTGATTTTATCCAAAGGAGCAAGATATTTGGATTCCCTGTAAAGTTCTACCTTGAAAGGTGGTGGTGGCAGGGGAGGCCTGGGAGGAAGTTAGGTGCTTCAGGGGAGCAACATGAAATTTCCTGGTATTTTAGGGCTTGGTATGGTTCCAAACTAGAAGAGCAACAATAAAGCTCCCAAGTAGATGCAGGAGTCACTTTCAAAGCCAGGTGATGTTTTTAAAAAGCTAGCAGCAAAGATAAAGTGAATAGCAATATAAACACTTATAGTAAACTCAAGTTTGAACTCAAAATTCAAAATTTAACTAGGTAAGGGGCATCAGGGCAACAAGGCTAGCACTTTTATTAGATCAATAGATGGGATCCAGGAGCTAGCAAAGGGAACAAGGGATCTGAGGGAGGAAATCTTTAGGGGTAAACTTCAAAATTATTTTAAAGTAAAGAGAAGGCCTCCAAGGTGTCAATGCTGAAGTTTAAACTTTAACAATTGAAAAATAAGCAAGCAAAGGCCCACTTGCTCAATTTAAAGGTCAGGATTAGGATTTCAAGGACCCAAATAGAGGGAAGATGAGGGGGAAGGATCCAATTGGTCAACAGTGAATTTTTGCAACCCTGAGTAAGGGGTAGTGGAGGGCTTGAAATTTTTTCCCTGGTCTGTTTTTGATTGGATATTGCTTAATGGGTGTTCCTGGGAACTAGTTTGGTCTTTTTTTGAAAAAGTGGGAGTTGACGTGGCAACACTGGATTGATAGGACCTCTTAGTTTTTAGGAGCAGTTGACACCAGGCCAGCAGGAAGTCTAAATTGACCAGAGTTTATTCTATGGTTGGAGAATAAAAGGCAGGAAGCTCAGTGGGTTAATCTAACACAAAATCTCATTAATTGTGTGTGCTAAATCTAGATCAAATTTAGAGGATTAGCGGGGGTTTATGAGTTTTGCTTAGGTTTTCAAGGGAAGATAACTCTATCTAGTGCCAAAGGGGTGTTGCAACTGAACCAATGGGAGTTCAGTACTTGGAATTGGGGAAGAAAACAGTCCAATAGAAAGGACATAATAATAAGAATAAGGTATTGTTTATTGTAGAACATTTGGATTCATATACTATATGGGGAATGCCACAAGGGGGTGGTATAGTGGGAAGTTCCATGTAAGGTTAAGAGCCAAGGAATAACTTGTGCGGGAATCAGCAAGTCAAATTGACAGTGCTCCTAATTAGGATAAGTACCCGCCATTTGATGTTGCCATCAGATTAATCCATAATGTTAGATACGTCAAGGGGCGGCTCATTGAGCGCCCCCTGTGTATTGTAAGATACATTAGCAGGTGAGGCAGGAAACTCGGTTGCAACACCCCCTTGCCCCCTGCTTGTTGTCAGACACCAGGACTGGAGTCTGCGGAAGGTCTGGGAAGGTCCGCACAAACAACCTTTGTGTAAGGATGGCGCAGCAGGGGCGCAAGCAATCATGGTGAAGCTTCTTGGTGTTCCCTTGGGCATCCTCAAGTTGATAGGTGTGGTTGTCATAGACTGCAGCTATCTTGAAGGGCCCTAGGTGGTTGGGTTTCAACTTGGCAGAATTGGGATTAAGGGTGTAGACGGGGTCACCTACGGCGTACCTAGCTTTGAGGTGCTTTTTCCCTTCTTCAATCCGCTTGTGTTTGATTCCTCAGGCTTTGGCACACCAGTAATCCAGGATAGGGTTATTACTAGGGGAGACTTGTTGGGAACCTTGGACTGTAGCTTTCCCTGTTCAACTCCTGTCAGACTGTTAGGCGTCCCAAAGGCTAGGGTACTGGGGCTGAACCCCGTGCCCCGGTTGATCCTTGCTCAAAGGATGAGTAGAGCGGTGGGCAGGTGTTCAGTCCACGTGGTGTTGGGGTGCTCTTGTGAGAGCTTGGCAAGCAGTTGAACCAGTGAGCCATTTAACTGTTCCACACGTCCATGGGCTTGAGGATGGTAGGGAGTTGTAACTATACATTGGAGTGCGTTTTTGGCGCAGTATGCCTTCATGACATGCCCAACTAGCTTGGGACCGCCATCTGTGATGAGGCGTTTGGGTTGCCCAAAGCAGGCCACAATCTTCTTGCCAATGAAGCGGGTGATGGTGGCGGCAGTGTGATTGGTTGTTGCCCAGGCCACTGGCCAACAAGTGAAGTAGTTGATGGCAGTGATAATGTACTTCTTTCCCAGTCTGTCTTTGGGGAGTGGCTCCACAATGTTGAGGGACCACTGTTTGAAGGGTTCCATGGCCTCAATGGGCAGGACAGACTTGGGGGGTGCAGGTTTGGACGTGTTCTTCTCACACAACACACATGTTTTGAGGAGGTCCAAGATGTCTTGATGCATGCACAACCACCAAACCTTATGTTTCATGATCTCAAAGAGGTTACATCCTCTGATGTGACCCAGTGTTTGGTGGTAGTGCAATATGGTGTCCCCTTGTTGCGTGGTGGGAATGTAAGGCGTCTTCTCACCTGTCTCTGCCTGGCAGCAGACGTTACCAGCATCAGTGGTGAACTGGCTTTTTTTGTTCTTCAACTTGGAGATGGTGACTGAGTTAAGGCCCTCATAGCGGGTTGCTTCAGGGCGGAGGTAGAGCATGGGCCAATCCGGATCTAACCCATTGTCCCCAGTGATGAACGCTATGTAGAGTCGTGAAAGAGTGTCAGCTGTGACAAGTTCCTTCCCAGGTCTGTACTCAATGCGTAACTGGTAGGGGGATAGGCGCTCCA
Source organism: Entomophthora muscae (assembly GCA_014839935.2). Classification (NCBI taxonomy): domain Eukaryota; kingdom Fungi; phylum Entomophthoromycota; class Entomophthoromycetes; order Entomophthorales; family Entomophthoraceae; genus Entomophthora; species Entomophthora muscae. Next base: position 5,570 of record QTSX02002887.1, read on the forward strand.
CCCATCCTGCTTGGCGGCGTGTCAGGTGAGACTGTGTGTTGAAATACTGAAGTGACTTGTGGTCTGTCAGAATGTGGGGTGGGAAGGTAGCACCTTCCAGGTAACAGCGCCACTTCTCAACGCAGTGTACAATGGCTGCCAACTCTTTATCATGGATGGGGTAGCGTTGTTCTGAGTCAGTAAGCTTCCTGGACTCATAGGCCATGGGGAGGAAAACACTATTGTCAGTTTCTACCCTTAGCACACCCCCTATGGCCCTGTCAGAGGCATTGGTCTCTAGTTTGTACTGTCGGTCCCAATTGGGGAACTGCAGGACTGGTGCAGTTGTGAGCCTTTGCTTCAATGTCTCAAAGGCTCAATCTCTGACGGGGGTCCAATGGAAGCGCTGCTTGGTATTGAGGAGCTCAGTGAGAGGTGCAATTAGCTCTCTGTAATTGGGGATGAACTTGCGCACATAGGCAACCATGCCCAAGAAGGTACGCACCTGGCCCACATCAGTGGGAGGTGGCATGTTGGTGATTGCCTTGATTTTTGCAGGGTCAGGCTTTATCTCTTAGGCAGAGATGGTGTGCCCAAGGAATAACAGCTCCAACTTGAGGAACTTGCATTTGGAGGGTTTTGCTTTTAGCTGATTTTTCTGAAGGGTGTTGAGGACAGCGCAGAGGTGTTGGAGGTGTGTGGTTTGATCTTGACTGAAGACAATAATGTTTTCAAGGTACATAACCACAAATTTTCCAATCAGGTCCTCAAATGCTTTATTCATCAACATGGCAAAGGTGGAGGGAGCGTTGGTCATTCCAAAGTTCATGACTTGACACTCAAAAACCTGTAGCATGTTTGGAAGGCAGTTTTTGCCTCATCCTCTGGTGCAATGCGGACCTGGTTGTACCCTGCAGTGAGATCAATCTTGCTAAAGACCTCTGCACCTGCAAGTGTATAAAAAGGTTGTCAATCAGCGGCAGGGGGTACTTGTTCTTAACCGTCACCTCATTTAGGGCGCGGTAGTCTGTGACCAGGCAAAGGGACCCATCCTTCTTGGCTACAAAGAAGACCACTGCCCTGTATGGAGAGAGCAAGGGGCAAATGAAGCCCTTATCAAGCGCGTCCACAAGGTGCTGGAAGAGGGTTTCATTTTCCTTTGGTGTGAGACGGTATAAAAGTTGTGCTTTGGGTAAGTGTCGTGAATAACAGCATTCACCATGTTTTGATTTTGCCTTTGGTGGGCCATTTTGAAGACAAATCTCTTGCTTTTGCTTTTGACCCTTGAAATAAACTGGTTTCTGCATCAGGAAATATGATTGTTTGGTTTCCTGACTCTACGCAACTCACTTGCCCCACTCATGCTTGTGGCAAGTGATCCTACCGTCCTGGTAGTGTTTTGTGGTATTCCTAACCACTATATAATCCATTTCCTATTCTACCAATAAAATTAAGTTCTATTCACATTTTTGTCTTTATGTCTTCTGTACTTCCGCGCCTCTCTCTATCCACACCTAGTAGAGAATATCCATCCAGGGCCGCAAGGTAAACACATTTGCCTTCCCTGTCATCTAACCAAGACTTAGTTTGAATCCAATCCTACGGTTAGGATTCCCTGTTATGTATCTGTGTTGCGCCTCAGAACACAACAAAAATGGTGCTCACTACAGGGACTGTAAGCCCCTTGGTAACCCCTTTTGCATCTACATTTTCAGGTCCCTTGCCTCTGCCTATTTGGGAGTCAACCTCACCTGAAATTACCAGTCCTCCTATTGAGGAAGACATTGCTGACCCGCCTATTGTCCCTACTGTACTGAACCTTGGGAATGGTCCCCGCCTAGCTGCTTACCCCATGGGTACCCCTGACTTAGATCAAGTAATGGCAGTAGCCCTTGGGATAGCTCAGGACAGGGCCATCCCTTGCCTTCAGCTACAGTTTAGCCATGCCAAATACTATGAGTTAATTGTGGCCCCTCAGTTTCCACAAAATCTCCTCTCAGCAGCTGGCTCTGCTGAACACCTGCTGTCATCCTTTGTACAGCCTGCCTTGGCCCACCACCAAATGGTGTTGGGACTCCACATTCAAGAGATCTCGTCTCTACAAGCAGCTGTTACCCATCATTGGGACCAGTTTGCTGCCTACCAACAGTGGATTCATTCCCTGTTCTCCCTGGTATCTGACAATCAGCGTGATTTGGTCACCTCTCAAACACGTTTAGTCAACTCTATTGAGCAAATGCGCCAGTCCATCCCTGAGTATGTTAGGGAGCAGCTACATGAGTTTCACCAGTTAGAACAACCCTGGCACACTCAAGTAGACTCCACCTTAAACGCTTATCTCTCCAACTTTGAACGCCTAGTGCAAAAGCTCAATGCATTCAGTGTCTATTCCTTTGAGCAATTGCAACAGGTAGCTGACCTTGCTGCCTAAGGTCTAAATGAGCTCAGTGCAGAATTTGATCAAGAGAGAGCTACCACTGCTGTTGCTATAGCCAAACTTCAGAGTCAGGTGAATGAGCTGTCTACTCCCAAACCTGATGTTCCGCCTTCTCCTCCTGCTGATGATCTGGTGGACAGGGAACAGAGGATCTGGGAGGCCATCCAAGAATTACGCGCTTCCACTTGTAGCCAAGGACGTCCTACTGAAATGCCTCAACCTGACCCCCAGGTTCTTGCGCTGACTGCTCAGATTGCTGAACTACAGCAAGAAGTTGCTGCTTTACGTGAGGTAGTGACGGCCGCTGCTAGCCCACTCGGAGTTAACAAGGAAGATGGCTGTTGTCCTGGTTTGGCGGGGGCTCCTCAAATCCACTGTGATAGGGAGTTGATTGCCCTAGCTAATGAGGTGGACTATTTGAAAAAGATCAGACTGAGTTGGACAGAGACGTACAGGAGATGAGTGAGCTGATTGAGTTGGTAAACAACAGATTTGCCCCCTGTCTGTCAGTGGGGCCATCCCTTACTTTGCAGCTGGCTGAGCTCTCAACTGTTGTCACTACTTAAGGACAACGCCTGGATGTTACTGAACAACAGACCACTCTAGCCAACACTATGGGTGCCAGAACTACCAAGACTCTGACGACCCTTGAAGAAAATGTTCAACAACTATGGGCTGGACAACCCCCTGCAAATCTGAAGCTGAGTTCTCCCCGCACATAAATGTACTCAATAGCAGCAATGGTGATCCAGCTCCTGAGGCACAGTTCAAACCTAATTTTAAGCAAGTATTTGATCCCAAAACCTCAACTATTGCAGCTTTCTTAACTATTTATGAAACCACCATGAGGCAAGCATCAGATGAGGTTAAGAAGGAACACATCCTAACCTGTCTACACCTGACCTGTCAAGAAGTAGTCGTGCCAGAGCTACCCACCATTGAGACCTAGGAAGACATGAAACAGCTCCTGATTGACAAATTTTGTGGTGATCTTAGCCTGGAGGTGAAAAAGGATGCCTTCATGCACATATATTTCAAGCCCAAAGAGACGTTAGCTGAATTTGCAGACAGATTTTACATGGAGCGACAACAATTAATAACAAGCAGACAATTGACAACAAATGAAGCGTATATGGCCTGTGCCCAGGCCCTCAAGGTAAATCAACTCCTGTGTCTTCATTTCAAGGTCCATAAGGCTATGCTGTCCTCCATGAAAAGTATAAAGACACTGCTACAGGATATGCATCTTACCCATTCTGGGGCAGTTGTTTGGAAGAGTTGTGCCGCTTCCAACTCTGGCTCTTCTTCTTGCGGCCCTCATATCCTCACTATGAACTCACAAAATCCTCCTTGACGTCAGGTTCACCACAACTGTGGTCAGATAAGCCACCACTCTTGCTTTTGCACCAATCCGCGGGTTGAGGGAGCTGATCCCAAGGATCAGTCGGAAAAAGAACAGTCAACCTAGAGGTGGAGACACTCTTGGTTGACAATTCTTCCCAGTCTTCTTCTATACCTCTGCCTGCTACTGACTCTGAGCCTGCTGATGATGAGGCTCCTCCTATCCTCCTTCTGTTCCATGACATTTCTGATGATTCTGTTGTGGATGAATCTGATGTTAAAGATCCTGATGCATACAGATATTCTGTTCTTGCTGTCCCAGAGACTATTGCAGTTCCATACAAGCTACAATCTGGGAAGACTACAACTACCACCAAGCCCTTGTCTGAGGCCAAAGCAGTTGTCTCCCGCCCCTATCTTACTCAAGCAAAACGGTCCCCTGTATTAGTGGAATCATCAGAGGAAGCTGCTGAAGTTGCAGATGCCGTTTTCAAGAATGTATCTGTCTCACTCCCTCTCCAAACCGTATATAAGGAGTTACCAGGACTAAGATGCATGATTGAGAAATGGGACAAGGAATTAGCTGAGGAGCAGAATATCTTGGCTGTTCTACCACTATTTGGGCGCACCACCACCCAGGTAGAGATATCTATTCAGAAAGTAAAAATCAAAGCCGTCCTGGACACCAGATCTCCTGTCAACGTTGTTTCTTCTAAACTGGTGAAGAAACTTAAGCTGGCCCCCAACCTCAACTACCATCAATCCTATGGCACTGCTGGTCTCTCCATGACTTGCGCCATTGGCGTGTACTCTGCCTTGCCAATGCAATTTGGTAAACTCCTTTTGGCTGTGCCGGCTGTTGTTCTAGAAAATGAGAGCTACAACCTTTTGGTTGGTACCCAGTTCCTTTGGGAATATAATGGGATCATCAACCTAAAGGATGGGTATCTTTCTATCCTAGGGTACAAAGCCCCTCTGATCTTTGAGGAGCCAATCAAAGTTCCTGGTAAACGTTTGAAGACATTTACTCTGGAGTACCCCACTGGGGGTTTCACCCTAAAATACCAAACCCATTCCACCAACATGAAGTGTCCTCCCATCGCTTGTCCTGCAACTGAGGGAATTACTCTCATGGCCACGTCTGCTGTCACCATTCCTCCAGGTTCTCAGGCCATCATAGACTCCCAGATATCATATGAACTACCTGAACAGACTTTCTTAGAGCTGTACTCCCCTCCTTCTCTGGGGCGTAATGAGCCTTACCTTTGTCCTGGAATTCTGGACGTAACCCACAAGGATCCCGTTCAATTACTAGTTGCCAACCTTACTGCGCTTCCTATGACCATATCCAGAGGACAGGTTGTTGGTTACAGAAAGTTGTTAAATGCCCCTGATGTCTTGTCCCTTCATTATTTTGGAATGTTTCAAGACTTTAACCTACCCAAAGACAAGCCTCAAGTCCTATCTCTGTTCACTGCCCAAGACTTCCCTCAATTGTCCCCGGTTCAACAGAAAGAGGTGCTTGCTTTACTAGACCAATTCTAAGACATATTTGCTAAAGATAGTACTGATTATGGGCTGTCCAAAGGTGTGATTCATCAGATTGACACAGGAGATGCTCCCCCCTTTTGTGCCAAGCCATATTGCCACAGCCAAGTGGAAGATGCGCAGGTTTCTAAGGAGCTCAAACAACTGCTGGACGCTGGACTGCTAGCTCCCTCTCAAAGTCCCTGGGCTTCTCCTCTGCTCATCTTAAAGAAAAAGGATGGGGCCACCAGATTGTGATGGACTATTGAAGGTTGAATTATCTAACCAAGAAAGATTCCTATCCCTTACTGCGCATTGATGATGCTCTTCAACGCCTTGGGTGTTCTAAGTTTTTCTCTGCCATGGATTTGGTGTCTGGCTACTGGCAAGTTGACCTCTCTCCTGAAGACTGTCAGAAGGCTGCACTCATCACATCGAAGGATTGTTTGAGCCTACTTGCATGCTGCAAGGGCTCTGTAATGCCCTGGCAACTTTCCAGAGGGCCATGGACTCCATCCTGCGTGATTTGAAGTTGTTGTGCATCTTAGTCTATCTAGATGATATAACAGTCTTCAGTGCAACTTTCACTGATCACCTAGCACATCTTAAAGAGGTGTTCATAAAGATCCAATAGGCTGGACTCAAGCTAAAGCCCTCTAAGTGTGCTTTCTTCAAAGAACGCCTTGAATTCCTGGGCCATGAAGTAACCCAAACAGGAATTTGTCCAATGACCAAGAAGGTTGAAGCCATTAAAAAAATGCTTCTGTCCACCAACCTACAAGAAGTACAAGTCTTTCTGGGCATGATGGGTTACTATAGACAATTCATTCCTGATTTTGCTGATACTAGCAAACCTCTGGTCTAACTGTTGCGTAATGTTCCTTTCAAATGGACCGCCAGCCAACAGCAGGCCTTCAAAACTCTTAAGCAGAAACTCAAAGAAGCGCCCATTTTAGTGTACCCCAATTACAATAAGGAGTTCATCTTGTACACTGATGCTAGTGACCTTGCTATTGGGGCTATCTTGGCTCAGCTTGAAAATGAAGGTGTGGACCACCCTGTAGCCTATACTTCCTGTGTGCTAAATAAGCATGAAAAGAATTATAGTGTTACAGAGAAGGAGTGCCTTGCTGTGCTGCATGCAGTCAAACAATTCCGCCACTACATGTATGGTACCCATTTCACTGTTGTCACTGACCACGCTTTGCTCAAATGGTTACAACAACTTAAGGAGCCTGAAGGACGCTTAGCCAGATGGGCCCTCCCCCTGCAAGGTTACAACTTCACTGTGCTCCATTGCCCCGGGATTCAACATCAGAATGCTGATGGGTTGTCCCAAATGCCCATCCTTGCCCTACATCCTGCTGAGGCAGACCGCCTGTACAAGCTAATTGGCTACCCTTCTTCCTGGGAAAGTAAAACAGAAGAGGTTCAACTTTCCCTGGCCAAATTGTCTAAAGACACCCTCATACGCAATAAACAACTCTTCAAGAAGGTGCAGGGTCAATACCTGCCATACATGCGCCCCAGTCTTTGCCTCTCCTTAGTGTTGCAAGCTCATAAGAAACTGGCCATGGAGGCATTTCCAAGACCTTTGACTGGCTTCAGAAAAATTACTTCTGGGAGAATCTTTTCCTGTTGATCCCAGATGTCATAGCTAGTTGCCATGACTGCCAACTCCAGAGGCCCTGAGCTGCTTCTCACGAATTCAAATTGGTTCCCCCTCAACACGCTTTTCATACAGTTAGCATTGATGCTGTAGGCCCTCTCCCCCGTTCACTTTCTGGATGCCGCTTTATCCTGATTGCCGTTGACCACTTCAGCAAGTGGTTAGAAGCTCGCCCTACTAAGGACATCACTGCTAAGACTACTGCTGCCTTCCTGCTGCAGGATGTTTTCTACTGCCATGGCTTTCCTCAAGTGCTGTTATCAGACAACGGAACCAAATTCAATGCCAAACTTGTAACCTCTGTTGTTGAAGCTCTAGGAACTCACCAGTCTTTCTCTGCCCCCTATAATCCTTCCACTAATGGGGCAGTTGAGCGTGCTAACTTGACACTAGTTTCTATCATAAGAAAACTTATCTACTCTGACGCTGCCAATTGAGATCTATACTTACCTGCTGCACTCTTTGCCTATTGTCTGAGCAGGCATTGGATCACAGGGTACTCCCCCCTTTGCCACGTTGTATGGGCGTGAAGCCACCACTCCGTTGCTCTTGGGGGTTTTCCTACTCTCCTCTGATAAGGCCATGAACCCTGACAACCACATAAAAGACTTAGTCAACCGTATCATTGATACACAGGCCACTGCCTACACTTCTGCATATAAGACTAAGGTGCTCAAGCTCTCTCCTGACAACGCTGGGCGCTCCCCCTTGCCTGAGTTTGATGTTGGTGACCATATCCTGTACTACCAACACTGTGTGGGTGGGCGCGCACATAAGTTGGACTCCCTGTGGATTGGTCCTTTAGAGGTGACTTTCAAATGAGGATCTGAGTACACTATAAAGCTCCTCTCCAGTGGTAGTCTTTTTGCTTGCGTACACGGCAAGTTCCTCCACAAGTATCACCCCCCTAAGGCCAATCTAGAGGGGGGCAATGTCATGAATAACAGCATTCACCATGTTTTGATTTTGCCTTTGGTGGGCCATTTTGAAGACAAATCTCTTGCTTTTGCTTTTGACCCTTGAAATAAACTGGTTTCTGCATCAGGAAATATGATTGTTTGGTTTCCTGACTCTACGCAACTCACTTGCCCCACTCATGCTTGTGGCAAGTGATCCTACTGTCCTGGTAGTGTTTTGTGGTATTCCTAACCACTATATAATACATTTCCTATTCTACCAATAAAATTAAGTTCTATTCACATTTTTGTCTTTATGTCTTCTGTACTTCTGCGCCTCTCTCTATCCACGCCTAGTAGAGAATATCCATCCAGGGCCGCAAGGTAAACACATTTGCCTTCCCTGTCATCTAACCAAGACTTAGGACGAATCCAATCCTAAGGTTAGGATTCCCCGTTGTGTATCTGTGCCGCGCCTCAGAACACAACAGTAAGGATCCTTGAAGTTGTATGGCGTGCTGGATCTCCCAGGGAGGAGGTAGTTGTTCAAGTGTCTCACTGAATACATCCTTGTACTCCTTGAGGAGGGCCACAAGCGCTGGTGGTGATGATGACAAGGGAGGAACCACTGGTGGTTCAGAACAGATAACTTTGACTGAACATTGGTTGAAGTCTAGTTTCCCCCCTTGAAATTGTATGAGCCTGTCTCTGTTATTCTGACAAACACAGTATTGTGGAGTAATTTGCTCATTTCCACAGGGTAAATCTGGAACCCCACCCCATTTCTGTTGAGAGTGATGACAGAGGTATCCCAGTCAATGTAGGGACAGGTATGTTGTAGCCAGTTGAGGCCAGCAATCACATCGTGGCTGAGTCCGGCCATTATTGGTCCAGAGAGCTTAACCTGGACGTTCCCCATTCTCAAAGAGAAGGGTACTGTCTTGTGGGTGATGGCCACTCTGCGGGAGTCAGCTACTTGTACGGCCTTGAATCTGCTGGGTACTTGGTCTAATTGTTGAGAGTCAGCAAACTCCTGGTCCACCATAGTGTGGCCGGCCCCAGTATCTACCAGTAATTTGTGGGTGTTCCCACGGAAACAGAAGGGATAGGACAAGCATGTTACTTTATTTGAGGAGTGACTTGCTTGCAATAGGGGGTTGTCACTGTGGACTTGAAAGACGTCCAGGGTTTCAACTTTGTGAACATTGTAGTCACAGGGATTCTTGGCAAGGAGGAATTGATAGGATGGATCAGGTGGGGTCATAAGGCCTCTTGTCATTACAACCCCTAGGCTTTTCCCAGGTCCTCAATCTGTGCTAGCTGGAGCTCTCCCTTGCAGGGGCGTTTGATCCCATTTTCCTGTTGACGTGGTTGACAACGGCCTACTTGACTGTGGCCATTGCCTGATGTTGTACGTGGTTGTGGTGGAGCGTCACTGGTACAGCAGAAGCCCATTGAGGCCTGGTTGTTAGCCTCCACAATGGCTTTATAGCAGTCATCAATGAAGGTACAGCAACCTACAGGGACCCACTTATAGATATGGGGTTTTAACCCATTAACAATGAGGGTGAGTAACATTGCATTTCTGTCAGTCACGGCTTCTGGGGCGGCGGCAAGGGCTTGTTGCCAGGCGGCAAGGTACTCAGGGACGGAACCAGTTTGCTTGATTGCTAGAAGAGGAGTTCCCACAACAATGAGAGAGAAGGTTTCAATATAATGGGACTTGGCGGCATCTCAAAATGCTGCCCAGGTAACGTCAAGTTCCTGGATGGGCTAGTTGTTGAACCACACAGCGGTGGGCCCCGTGAGGCGCCCAGACGCAGTGGCAACCCATATGGGCTCAGGAACCTGGCAGATGCAAAGGCGGGTTTCAGTAGACTGTAGCCAACTGACAATGTCAGCCCCCTTGACACCACCAGCAAAGGATTCTAACTGAAGGTTGAGCATGCATTGGGACAGGTCTGACTGGGGCGGGGTGACGCTGGTGTCACGCTGCCTGAGGCGGAGCCAATTGTACACGCTGGTGAGAACTAACTGGTCTCAATAGATGACATACCCTTTGGGGATGTCCCCCTTGGGGATTGGCAGGAAGGTCTCTTGTTGGGGAGTAGCCATACAGCCCGCACTCTGTCCTTTCTTGGGGGGGGATTTTGTTTTAGGTAGGTCAATAACCTACCTGTGCTACCACTGTTGCAACTGAACCAATGAGAGTTCACTACTTGGAATTGGGGAAGACAACAGTCCAATAGAAAGGACAGAATAATAGGAATAAGGTATTGTTTATTGTAGAATATTTGGATTAATATACTATATGGGGAATGCCACAAGGGGGTGGCATAGTGGGAAGTTCCATGTAAGGTTTGAAGCCAAGGAATAACTTGTGCGGGAATCAGCAAGTCAAATTGGCAGTGCTCCTAATTAGGATGAAGTACCCGCCATTTGATGTTACCATCAGATTAATTCATAATGTTAGATACGTCAAGGGGCGGCTCATTGAGCGCCCCCTTTGTATTGTAAGATACGTTAGCAGGCAAGGCGGGAAACTTGGTTGCAACAGGGGTATCTTTACAGACACCTCACCTGCCAATGTATCTCACACTACACAGGGGGTGCTCATAGATCTGCTCCATGGCATATCTAACAACATAAACCCTCACATTTAAAATTTTGAGACACAGGCAATATTATCAAATAAAGAGTGGAGTCAATTTCAGGAAATAGTCCTTCTATAGATCATCCAAAACACAAAATATACTTGAATCATGCCACAATGCCAGCCTCTTTTAGACCAATGACTACTTTTTACGGTATAATAGTGTTAAGTTTAAAAAACACTAGAATCTTGTTCATAATCCCTGTCTTTCCCTTATTCTTTGCTGTTGTTCACAATTCCAAATATTGAACTATAATTGGTTCAGTTGCAACAGTGTGTCATGGCTGGGTGTGGTATCAGGCTTGTCTGCAAACAGGCACAAAGGGCAAGCCTGGAATGCCCAGTACACAACTGGGGCAATCTTAACATATAATTCACAGAAGAGGCCCAAGGTTTCCAAGCACTCAGATGGCAAATCACTTGTTCAGTGAAACCCAATAGGGTGACATAAGTGAGCCCAAACTTACTGTAATTGTATGATGGATAGGAAGAATCCTCAATAGGCTTGCTCATCTGGTTGACAGGCTGGCTGGCACAGATGAAACTTTGGTGCAAGAGAGCAAGGTGGGCAGGGCCTATGATTTGATAAAAATCCCTGGCAGGAGGAGGTGAAACTGTTTCTGTCTGTGAAAGGGCAAGTGTATCTTGCCCGGAGCTCCTTTAGACCAGTTGAGTCTGGGGTTATTTTCTGTGGGAAGAGAACAGCAAGTTTAATGTGGTAAAGTTAGTATAAACTCCTGTTATTTTACAATGATTAAGTGGCATAAACTGCAATTAATTATTTGGTAAAGATTTAAACAAGGTAAGGGTTGTCAGTGTTTCCAGCTATATCCTGCTGGTAAACTCATTTGTACTTACTGGTAACTCCTTATTGGCTGTCAAAGGGTTATTATTAAGTTGAGCCCCATTAGCAGGCCCTGATTTGTCAATCAAGGAGGTCAATTCACTATTCTTGTCCTGGGGAAGCTGGCAGGAGATTTTGGGGTCATTTGGCAGCCCAAGTCCCAATTCCTTGGTCTCAGAGGGGGTGAGCCAATTAAAAGCCTATTTGTTTTGCGTTGGAATGGTTTCCAATTATCCCCAGGTTTGGCTCTTGTCAGGGTTCAATTATCCACTTAGAGTTAAAGTTTTTCTTAATCCAATCAATGTAATTGGCTTTGTGATCAACCAGTTGTACAATTGCTTGGTTTCAGGCAACAAACCTATGTGACATAGGGGTTTTTGGGCCCATTCTGGGCCCTGACACACACAATAAATTCCAACTGGAACCATTAAAGGGCAATTTAATCAATAAAACTTCCATTTATCTAGTGCTGGAAAACAAAAATAGTCAATCACACAATAAAATTAAAGTCAAATACTGAATCCCAAAAATGAGACAGTGTTGTAACTGTGCTGTTTTAGCAGAGTTACAAGGGAAGACATTTAGAAACTAGATAATATCTTTATTGAGAGATAATGATTGTATAGTTAATGTGAGTCATGGATAACAGGAACATGATAGCGTTGATCACACAGTGGGATAGTGAAGGGGGTGGCTTGATCCTGGTAATGAGTCAAGCGCCAAAACAAGGTATCCACTGTAAGTGATCAGCATTTGTTCATGTTGTTGGATTTGGCAATTTGAGTTGACTTCCTAGTCTGGCTTTGAGTGGCCAGATAATTGGATTGCGGGTCACAAACCTGCTTAGTTGGAACCTTGTTGTTGGGTTGATCCTGCTGTTTTGACACCCCCGGCTGAAGGTTGGCCTCATCTGGAGAGAGGTTATCAGGGAGGTCTTTGGGGGCCCGAGCACTATACTGGACTAGTTGCTGCTTGGTTGTGAGTAGGGCGGCCTCACATTGTCTATATTGGGCCTTACAGGACCATAACCAATTTTGGTGTAGGACCTTATCCTGTTTACGCTTGACAATTCCTTGTAACAGGTAAGTGTTGTTGTTGTTTACCTTTAATATGATGATGAGGCCTACTTTTTGGGCTGTAGCTTGCTTTTACCTATATTCATTACCCAGACCTCATCCCTAACTTTGTGTCTAGCGTGGATAGGAACAAATGTGTTTAAATGTCGTCTTTCTTCCTTATCCAGTTGATAAATATTGGCTTGTAGTACTTGGGGTGCTGAACAAGGGGGGACTTTGTTGAGTATTTCCATCTTCGGCCCCGTAAGGGCTTGGATGATATTTGGTTAGATACCATATACAAGCTCAAATGGGCTCTTTCCGGTGGATCTGTTCACCCAAGTGCAACATACAAGGAGTGCAGTTGCTAGTTGCTTGTACCAGTCCTCAGGTCTCCCTCAATGAGAGTTTAGCCAGGGCTTGCAATAAGCTGATGTTTAGTTGCTCAACTCTGCCATTGACCTGAGGGTAATATGGAGTGGTTACTATGTGTTTAACTCTATTTTTTGTGAGGTACACATTGGTGCTTTCTGAGGTCAATTCCTTGCCTCTATTTGTGATCAATAATTCTGGTTTACCAAACTTGCTAATTATTTCCTTCCCAATGAATTGTTGGACGTCATTGCCAGTATGTGCCTTCCCAGCTTGCGCTGCCAGCCAGTGAGTGGAAAAGTTAATGGCAGTGATGATATAATTTTTGTTATTATGTTTTCCCAGCTTTGGCCTGACAATGTTGAGGGCCCACATGTTGAAGGGTAGTTGAGAACAAATTGGCAACACATCCTTTGGAGGAGTATTGCTTTTTGCAAATTTTTTGCATACTTCACATTGATTGAGGACCTTCTGTACATCTCAGTACAAAGTTGATCACCATGCCTTGTGCTTTAGGAATTTTTAGAGATTTTTGGCTCTCTGTATGACACAGGACTTGATGGTACTGTAGGATTGTGTCAACCCTTTGATAAGCAGGGACGTATATAATGGTTGTCTTGCCCATCATTTTGCAATGAAGGATTCCATAGACGTCTGCAAATAGGTGCTCATTCTTTAATAAAATGTCTTGGGTGATGTCATTTGTATCAGGGGAAAACCCTTGTTTTTGATGCAGAGTACTAGTAGGGGCCAATCAGGATCCAGACTGTCTTGTCTCCTCAAAGCTCTCATGTATCCTGGGTGGTATAGAAAACAATAGGGGGTTGCCAATACTTGAAGTCCTCCAACAATCTCTTAGACTCCTTGTACTTGGTCTTTGGCTCCTGCTCCTGCTCTTTCTCTTGCTCCATATTCTTGGACTCCTGCTCCTTATTTGGGCTTCTGCTTCTTTTAATTGGTCCTTGGCTCCTTGTTCTGTCTTTGTGGCCTTTGGAATCCACTGTTTTTAATCCTTGACATACTTCTGACTGTTCCCCTTTTTATAGCTCCTTGTTTCAGTCCTTTTCTCTTCCAAGATATTTGGGTTTTCCAAGCTTAAACTATATAGTTTCCCCTGCTCTATAATATATTTAACCTAATTACTTCACCCAAATCAAAACAGGCTTTTCCCTGTTCATTTTCTAACTTTTTAGGCTTGAACCCTTCTATTTAACTAATAAAACATAGATCAGATAGGCTTTCTCCTTCAGCCAATCACACTTCTGGATTGAGTAGGTTTTTCCAAAAACTTTCTCTGGATGACTTGCTCTTGACCCCGGTTTTAACCTGGCATTGTATCACTCCGGATAAACACTTGCTCTGCGTTTTGAACGGGTTTGCCGTAATTCCCGTCACGTTTCTCCAGGAAAACTTGATTATTTGGACTATTTTTTACTTAAAGGATTTTGACACCTTAATTTCTTCAACGTTTCTCTATATTTTCCCACGTTTTTCTCTCCTTGGAGGAGTTTGAAACCACCTGCTGCTTGCTTCTTGCTTCTTTCTATGGGTTTGAAGAAACTCTAGCCTTTTTCAACAGAGTTTCTCTGTGCCGTTTCCACCTGCTCTTGCTTCTCCTCACTCAATCAATTTCTAATAAATTCACAATCTATTTTTTTAACTGTTTCTTTATTCTATTTTTATCTTTTAGTTCTTTTTCATTAATTATTTCTTAATTATTTCCTTCTTTTTACTTCTTTTCTTTTCTATCTTTAGCTTTCCAAGTCTTTTCTTCTCAACGCTTAGTATTCTTTTGACAACCTTCACTCATTCCTTCTGCTCCTTCTTCTGTGTTGAAAATTGGCATACACTGGCAGATTCAACAGAAGAATTAAGAAGAAGGGGCACACACTCACTATATGCCTATGAATGTGAAGATTCTGAAGACATTGACCAACTTGATTTGTAAAGATTAACTTTATTGGGTCCTATACGAGTAGGTAAAAATTCTGCCCCTTGGTGTTTACTGCCAATGCCTTATATAGGGGTATTCTCATATTATTAATCACCAGTCACTGGCAATGTCTTCTAGGACATTCCAGCACACTGTAGAGACTTGGTTGGGTTGGCCAAAAAAGGGACAACCTTCTATTTTAGGGCGCAATCCCGCACAGCCTAGCACAAGGACACCCTCTGCTAGCACATTAATCAGTGATTCTTTTTAAGATATGCAGTCACTTCTATATCTAGTCCTCCAAGGAGTCAAATAGGCCATTCAAATCAACCCTGGAGTCTTGGTGTTATTTCCCTCAAAGTTGGCGCCTCAGCACTTGATGTTAATTATTGCGGTGCTCTGGTGCTTGCAATTAATTGTGTTGGCGCCTTGGCGCTTGATGTAAATTATTGCGGCACTCTGGCGCTTGCAAATAATTGTACTGGCATCCTGGCGCTTGATGTAAACTAGAGTGGCGCTCTGGCGCCAAGAATAATTAATCCAGCGGCAGGCGCAATATTCCTTGACAACAATGTCATGGTCCACTAATCATGTATTTAATTAAATGAAAAATTGATACTAATTTCCAAAAGGGTAATTGATTGGACCTGGTTAATTGCCCATAGCTGCCTAATGAATTAAGCTTTCCAAGATCCCTGGTCAACAATTCTTCACATATCCCCCCACTTGACCAGGGCAACTCTTCATTCTTTTCCTCATGAGCGCCCACAATAATAGCCAACCTTCCTTGCGCCAAGTCTACCAAGACCTCATGACTGGTATGACAGATAAAGATCATAAAGCGTTTATGCAAATGCTGAGCTCTTCTTGGGTCCGTTTCCTGAACCAGCTGCTTCCCGTTAACAGTTGTCAGTTGTGGGCCCAGGACTTAAATACCATAGTGGCAGGGTCAGAGCGTGGCACAGCCACACATATTGAAGGGGAAGAGGAGGTAGACTCTATTTTTGTGGAGACTGAGGCACCCTTAATCTGACTTCCTCACCTTGGCTTTGAGGATCTACAAGATTGGTTCAACAAAATCATCCTTGAAACTGCTTCCTCCCCGCTTGCAATGCCCTCCATGTTACTTTGTGCTTGTTGAAACTTCAAAGAGTTGCCCTCCGCCTATCCTGTCATCATCAATTGATTTGGGGTAAGCCACCACAAAGAGACGTTATATGCTTATATCCAGGCATTATTTGCCAAAGACAACACTGTGACGCCAATCTGCTTGGGAGCTTGTTATCACAGTAGTTACAACATGGAGCAACTAATTGGGGAGGTTGACCTCTGTCTGCACGTCACGGTCAAAGATACCAGTGGATTTTCTTTGCAGCATTTCTATACCATCACCCAGCGCAGCTGATACGTTTGTGAGGTTGCTTGCATCTGGGCATTGGAGCAGTCTGCCAATCCTGAGCTTACCTGTACTATTAGGCTGGACCTTCAGGCTAACACGCCCTGCTGTTTCTCCTTGGCCTTGCGTTTGTTTGTGCAGGCAGTGAAGGATAACAACCTCCAGTTGTATCTTCCCTTGGCTGTGTCTGTTGCCCACTTCATGTGGTATCCTCCCAAGGTGTGTTCTTCTGGTGCTGTTGGTTTTTCAGGGCATTGCCTTGAACACTTTTTCAGGCTAGCCTATCAGTCAAAGGTATCCTTGCCATCATGTTACTCCTACATGAAGGATATACTTCTCAATTGTCTTACAATAGGCTCTGCCTTATCTGCTTGTGGTGGGTGGGGACGCCTAGTTAACGGGACTAATATTTATTTGCCTCTTTGCGGTTGGACCGGTATGCCCCGCAATTCTCAATTAACTTGGTGCCAAATGTTAGTGGCTCTTGCCTTTGTCTGTAAACAAATGGATAATGATGAATACAAGTTGGTAGCTCCTCTTGTTCCCCATCTCAACATCAAAACACCCTTGTTCTGCTTATAGTTGCCGTTCCACCCCCTGTCTTCCCGCGGGCAGCGTCCCTTCCGCAGGTACCTCTAACAAGAGCCCAGGCAATTGGTACCTTTCTTCTGGCTCCAGACGTTGTTCTCCTGAATAACCAGCCAATAAAGCCTTGCTTTTTTATTTTGTCTTTATAGTTATACTTTATTCTTTTTGTTTTGTTTTGTTTTGTTTGTCTCAGATCTTCTTTTTACTCTCCCATATACTTAGTTCTTGTAGTTGTATCATTTTATTCTTTGAAAGGGGGATTCTTTACAAAATTCCTCAGGAACTTTGTGTGTACCTGTTTGATCATCCGTCCTTAACCTCTTTAGTAGTATAGGCATCTGTGGACGTCTGGGAGATGATTTCAAATGGGCCTATCCATAGGGTGGCCAGTTTGTGCGCTCTGCCAAATCCATGTGTGTTATGGAAGAGCACCCAGTTGCCTACTTAGAACTCTTGGAGAGGGGCCCGTTGGACGTTATCTTTTTCCTGGCTCCTTATCTTCTTGGGCAATGCATTGGAATAGGCTTCTGATTGAAATTGAATCAATTTGCAGACCAACCTTTGCTGGTACACATGGGGTGACTGGGTGTCTTCTTCCCCAACATAGAAGTATAGAATAGGGGTAGCACAGGGTGCCTGCCATGTAAGAGTTGAAATTGCAATTTCCCTGTAGAGGAGTGAGTGACAATATTGTAGGCAAAGATAGCTGGCAGCAGGAACGTGTTTCACTCAGCTGGGCAGCTAGCAGCCAATTTCCTCAAGATGCCTACTAAGGTCCCATTAACTCTCTCTATCATTCCATTTGACTCAGGGTGGTAGGGTGTTGAAAATACTCCTTGGATTCCCATAAGTTCATTAAGCTTGGTCATCACATGGGAAGTAAAGTTGGTGCTGTTGTCAGTGAGGATAGCTTGGGGGCAATCATGATGTTATATGATCTGTTCAAGTAGGAATTTAGTAGTAGTGTTAGCACCTAAGTTGCACACTGCCTTTGCTTTCACCCATTTGATCAAGTGATCTATTGCAACAATGATGTACTTGGTGCAATAGTTGCTGACTGGAAAGGGTCCTACAACATTGATTGAGAAGGTGTGCCAAGCAAAGTTAGGCCAAGCTAAGTGGTAGGATGTTGACTTTTTGAACAGTTTTCCCCCTTGTCATTCTTTACAGCAGCTCAGCGTTTCTTGTACGTTAAAGGCCATGACCTCCCAAAAGTATGTGGTTTTTAGTTGTGCAAGTGTCTTCCAGAAGGCGCCATGCCCTATTGCCTTATGAGCACAAACTATTAGCTCAGCTCGTTCTGATGTTCTGGGCATTATATTTTATTACTTCTAAAGTGTGTTTCAATATATGCCCATTCTTGATTTTGGTGTCTTCCATTGGCCTATCTAGATTGTGCTGGACTTCTGCAGGCTTGTCCTGGTAGTTGCCTGTCAGCATTTTATCATATAGTAGATCAGAGACATCAGTCAGGTGGGCTACTATTGGTAGCCAAGATAGTCCATCTGCATTCTGATGTTTGACGCCTGCTATGTGTGATATTTATAAGTTGTAGGCTTGGAGCTTTAGCACCCATTGTGCTAGACGCCCTTCAGGTTCTTTCAAGTTCTGGAGCCAGCGTAATAATGTATGATCTGTGATTACTTTGAAGTAGACGACATGTAGATATACACAAAATTGTTTATACATTATATCACTGCCAGGTACTCCTGTTCAGTCACAGTATAGTTATGCTCATGGAAGTTCAGGTTTCTGCTGCAGTAGGCTACAGGGTGTTCTTCACCATTAAAATCTACCTGGGAAAGCACACCACCCACAGCAGTCAGTGAGGCATCCGTTTGAACAATGACTTCATGGCTGAAGTCTGGGTATTGCAGGATTGGTTTGTTCATGAGACTCAAGCATAGGGTGTCAAAGTCTTTTTGACAGGCTGGGGTCCAGTCAAATTGCACATCACTATTCAGCAAATAGAAGAGGGCCTCCCTCTTCCTTGAGAAGTCTTAGACAAAGCACCAATAAAAGCCAATCATGCCCAGAAACACCTGGACATCTTGTTTATTGGATGGTACTTTCATTTTCTCTATGGACTCAAATTTGGTTGGCTGAGGCCGGAATCCTTTGGCGTCAACCACAAAGCCAAGGTATTTGAGCTGATCTTTAAAGAAGTTTCACTTCCTGGGTTTGACCTTAAGGTTGCGGCTGCTAGGTGCCAAAAAATCCCCTCAAGGTGTTGAAGATGATCAGAGAATGTCCGTGAAAAGACATTGATGTTGTCCAGATAGACTAAAACACAAATCAGCTTGAGGTCATGAAGCATATAATCCATGGCGTGTTGGAATGTGGCAGGTGCATTGCACAGTTCTTGTGGCATTCAGGTAGGTTGGAAGAGACCTTGACTGGTGATGATGCCGCATTATTCTTGCTCCTTGGGAGGCAATTCAATCTGCCAATATCCAGATATTAGTTCCATTGCAGAGAAGAACATAACGCCTCCCAGGAAGTCAAGCACATCATCAATATGTGGAAGAGGATAGAAGTCCTTCTTAGTGATGTTATTAAGCTTGCAATAGTCAATGACAACACAGTTGCTCCCATCTTTCTTCTTGACTATGAGTACTGGGGACAACCACAGGCTCTTGGATGGGCTAAGTAGACCTAATTGGACTAGCTTCTCAATTTCCTCATCTACTGTGGTGTCAGAAGCACGAGAACGTTGTATAGGGCAAAGATGTATAGGATGTTCCTTGCCTGTGTCAATGTGGTGGAGTGTGTTACGTGCACACCCAAGATCAAAGTCATCCTTGGCAAATCACCTTGTATTTATCAAAAAGGGCAAGGGCTGCGTCCTGTTGGGCAACAGTGAGTCCTTGCAGTTGCTCCTGTGGAATGATAATGCATACAGCAGGTGGTATTACTTCTTCCAAAGGGAGGCCAAACTCATCCAGGGTGCCAAAATTATGTATCTCCATCACCTCTTCTATTGGTAATAGATGCAGGTACACCACTACTTGATGGTGTTTTACTTCAACAGGAGAGTGATTGAGGTTGGCAAGTAATATCTTTATGGGCCCATGGTTAGGTAGCACAATGCCAGGTGCAACCAGGAGTTCTAGCCTAGAGCAATTCCGCGGGGGGGCTTCTTTTTCCTGTAAAGCCCTTGAGGGATTTGTAAATCTAATCCAATAATCATTAGCACTTGATGTCCAGCCAGGATAGGGTAAGAAGAGTTAGGCCAATGGTAGACCCTTATATTCCTCAACTTGGGTGGGAAGATGTTTAACCTAACGTCCCAACTTATAATACTTGACTGGGACGACACCGTTGTGATATGCGAGGTTAACATAGGAAGTGGTTTGGCTACCCATCTCTGGGTTTGTTTGGTTGTAATACAGCGGGATTGCCTGCCCCAATATTTTGAGGACATTGTTCTCAAGGTCAGTCTTTACTCCATACTGTCACATGAACAAGGTTCCAATCAGGATATTGCAGTTCTCATTGTGTAGCACTATAGCTGGGGCAGAGACTGCCAGAGAGCCAAAGTGTAAGGGGAGCGCGCTGTACGCTCCTTAGGCAGTGGTACAGTCTAGGCCAGCTGTACCAGACTGTTTCTTGTGATTGATATCTGGAGCAAGCCCCATTTGCTGTACTAACTTGGAGGACACTATATTTATAGGGTCCCCAGTGTTGATGATAGCTTGCACTTTGAGTTTATTCACAAAAATATCAGCGTAAGTGCAGTCAGAATAAGAAGAACCAATATTTCTTATAAAGTGAATGTCTAAATTTTTGTAAGTGGAGAGGAATTTGGTAATACTGTCACATAGTTTGGGGTGGTGATCCTTCATTGTCTCCATGGGGATGGCCACATTGACGCCCCTAAGAGAGGTGGCATCACCCAAGTGTTGGGGTTCTATATCATGCGCGTTGTCTAATAACTGGCGAGCATAAGGCTTGGACACTTCCTTAGTGGCCTCTTGAGAGGCCTGAACCTTGGAGCGGGTCTGTACCATGTGCACATTGTTGACAAGAACCTGATGGAGCGCATTCCCCTGAGAACCCGGTGTCAGGTGTAAAGAGTAGGCCAGGTGGAACGTTTGTGGATTTATGTGGATGTAGAGAGCTCCTCCTCTACTCCACACTGACTTTTCCCTGTACTTCAGGTTCCAAGGGGGGCAAGACGTGTATACCTGTCTTTGAGTTGCAACTGGAGGCGTAGTGGCCCTTCCAGTTGCAACGGAGACAGATTAACTTAGTGATATCAGGTTTTGATGGGGACTTGTTGTTGGTGGGAGCCTCCGAGCGTCCTGGATAGTTGCAGACTGGGAAGGGCTTTGATCCAGTGTTGGGGGGTCCAAAAGTGTCACCACCCTGGCGTAAGTAACGTACCATGCTATCTAAGGTGCAGTTGTCCTGAAAAGCTGGCATGAGAGTTTGGTACAAGCCTTTGTAGGGCTTTACTGCGGCATGTAAAGCTATATGGGCGTCATGTACAATCAGGGACCCTGAGCCAGTGAGGATCTGCGCCTCAAGATAGAAACAGTTGACAAAGTCAGTGATTGTCCTGTATTTTCTAAAGCTAATCATCAAGAACTCATTCTTTCTCTCAGTAACCCGAGCAATGCTACCAAATTTATATAAGAGCACGTTGTTGCCGCTGCATACAACCAATTGTGTTTGGGCATGTGCGTGATGATTAGATCAGTACTGGCTGCATCCAATTGATTGAGTAGTGTGATGGCCTTGTCTTGGTTGTTGGCCCCATACATAGACATTTCAAAAAGACAGATGAAGGTGTGTACATTGCCCTTAGGGTCCTCTTGGGCAAGTTCATTGGCTTGAATTGTGTAGGGGGTTTGGCTTGGGGACAACAGTGAGGGGGAGACTCTTTGCGGCAGCTTTGGTCAAAGAAGTTGGCACAAGAGCTCCCAGCTGGGCCAGTCTCCCTGGGGGCTTGTGGGGTATCAACAGGTGTGGGAGGGATGGCAAAGACTCTCAGGAGGCTTTGGCAGCCTGAAGAGAATGAGGTAGCCCCGTTGTCATATACTGAACTGGAGGTGGGTTGTAGTGTGGCGCTTTCTCCAGAAGGCATGGTGGAAAGACCAGGTCATCCCAAGTCTTGGCCAGTGCAGAGGAATATGGAATCCACCAACTCAGACCAAGCATCTGCTATTTCTATCTCTGCATTTTGGAGGGAATAACAAAGACGCTCAATCATTCTGGCACACTGGACCATTCCTTTGCAAAAAATCTTTTATGGCAGCACTCTGGGAGGCAGAGCACTTGTCATGTCCCTTCAGTTCAGCTCGTAATTCCTCAAGCTTGGCCTTGAGGGAGGCAATACTCTGCTCTTCTTTGTCATGTACCCGCTTCATTTCCCAAAACATCTCATTATTTGTGGCCACAATATCCTCTACTTGTTGCTGTACTTGGTTAAGTTCAGAGCAGCTGTGATCCTCAGTGGTTGAGTCCTTGGCAAATTGGGATGAAAACTCCTGGCGTAGCTGTGAGACCTCTTCTCAAATGGTTTCCTTGATATGGTTTTCATATTGTATGAAGTTATCTCAAAGTACCAGAACCTTGGCCTTGGCGGCATTAGCAATATTAATGTACTCCTCATTCTCCTGCCAGACAAAGCGTTGTATCTCATTAATATTGTTGGTATTTTTGGCAACCTTCTTGTTCAGGTCACACAGACAACTACCTTGTTGCTCCAGGGATGCGTCATGCTTGGCAAGAAGGTCATCCATGTTGCTCTTGGTTACGTGGGCCCTCACTACATATTGTTCAATGGCTATGACGTGGCGGGTAACGTCCTGGGCCCAGGCGGGGCCCAACCCAAAATTCTTCAGAGTCAACTCTATTAAATGGACCAAGTAACTATTTAACTAGTGGGTGAGGTCCTCCAGCTGGCGGGCCAGAGTGGCTTGATTTTCCTTGTTGGCTTGAGTGTAAGCTTGGATTTCCTCAAACCTGGAGTCTAATTGTTGTACTAGCCAGTCCTGGTAATGATGTTGGCACTCCGCATACACTACCAGGTCTCAAAGCTCCAAGTGATGTTGGGCTTGGACTCCCAGTAGCTGATGTAACGCACGGTGGAAAAATCCTTGAAGATAGTTGGTTGCCCTCTTGAGGGTGGGGAAACATTTGAGGTTCCCTTCATCAGTTTCCAGATAACTACAAAATATAGTCATGAGGCGTTGAGCCTCAGGATGTTGGCAGAGAGGGACAACTGGGTATTGGCAGGCTCCTGGCTAAGCTGTTATCTGAGGAAAAGTCCAGAGGCCACCGATGCCAGGTCTTAGCAATTGACCAGGGTAAGGCGTGCCAGTGGTACCACAGGAACTCCAGTGTACTTGCAGGAAGGAAGTACAGGTAGGTCTTCTATGTTGAACACATTCTCTTTCTGACAGAAAAGCTGGTCTCTCTTGCTGTTGCTGATTTCCATTACTGAGTAATGTTCCCCAAATCCAGTTAGGTCTTTGGGGATAGAAGGAGGCGCGTCATACTCAGAGGGCAAGGGTTGATCGGATTGTGTGGTGCCCCTGTAGTGAGAATCACTTGTTAAAAATTGGCGTACACTGGCAGATTCAACAGAAGAATTAAGAGGCAGGGGCACACACTCACTATGTGCCTTCAAATGTGAAGATTCTGACAAAGTTGACCAAATTGGATTGTAATAAAGTTTATTGGGTCCTATACAAGTAGGTAAAAATTATGCCCCTTGACGTTTACTGCCAACGCCTTATATAGGGGTATTCTCATATTATTAATCACCAGTCACTGGCAGTGTCTTCTAGGACATTTCAGCGCACTGTAGAGACTTGGTTGGGTTGGCCAAAAAAGGGACAACCTTCTATTTTAGGGTGCAATCCCGCAGTGCCTAGCACAAGGACACCCTCTGCTAGCACATTAATCAGTAATCCTTTTTAAGATATGCAATCACTTCTATATCTAGTTCAAACAAGGAGTCAAATAGGCCATTTGAATTGACCCTCATGTCTTGCCGTTATTCCCCCTTAAAGCTGGCGCCTCAGCGCTTGATGTTAATTATTGCGGCGCTCTGGCGCTTGCAAATAATTGTACTGGCTTCCTGGCGCTTGATGTAAACTAGAGCAGCGCTCTGGCCCCAAGAATAATTAATCTGGCGCCGTGGCGCTTGTTATTTAAGGTAGCGGCGGCGTGGCACAATATTCCTTGACAACAATGTCATGGTCCACAAATCATGTATTTAATTATATGAAAGGTTGACACTAATTTCCAAAAGGGTAATTGATTGGCCCTGGTTAATTGCCCATAACTGCCTAATTAATTAAGCTTTCCACAATCCCTGGTCAACAATTCTTCACATTCTTCTTCTGCTAGTCCTTCTCTATCATATTCCTGTTCTTCTGTAAGTTCTTCTCTGGCATCTTCCAGTCCTTCTCCAAGTCCTTCTTTGTGAACCACAAAGGTTCTGTCCTCCTCTATGAACCATCAAGGTTTTGTCCTTCTCTATGAAACATCAAGTTTATGTCCTTCTCTGTAATCTACATACCAATACTGCAGAATCAGGCAATAAGTATACAAGGCTACTGGCATTTGAATGGGCCCCCATAAGTGACCACCACTTTAGGCTATCAACTGTGACAGAAATCACTAGATAATCTGATTCATTTCTAAATGATGGGGAATTACCACCCAAATCCACATAGAATTGATGATTAACCACCAACGCGGCTTCAGATATTTTTTTGTGAAATTTCCAATTGTAACTCCAGGATTAAGTAGAACAATCAGTCCTAACCAGAGTAAACCAAGATAAATGACCTGGGAAAGAATCAATGCATCTTCAGCGTAGAATTCTGGGCATTGAGAAGTGACACAACTTTTATCTTCAAGAATGGGGGAAGGAGCTACAAAATTTCCTGGCATGAAATTAACATTTTGCGGCACCAACAACAAAGTTCCAGATTCTGGGCCCCATCTTCCTGAAATGATTCTGTTCAGAATCAGATTGTACAGGATATACCGCAACAACCCAAGCACAGGATGCATTTTTAAAATTTAAAATTAGAACTTGGGATATTTGATTTTTATTGAGTAAATTTAGGAGGACTCAACTCTTAGAGTTGAAACAGGGAGAATTATTCAATATATATCAGAAAATTTGATTAAGCAATACCACCTGAGTCTTGATCCCCTATTCCTTCTGCATCTTCAAGTAAGTATCTAGTCCAGGTTGCAAAGAACCCTTGTGTGACCAGTTTCTGACAACTGTGTTGATTAATAAGCTTATATTGGGTGATCCCCATATTACATTGATTTATCAACGTCAGTTTGCAAGGGGGAGCTGGTTTCAGCTGGAAGACTGGAGCAGCCATGACCCATTTTCAATTGACTGTTTGGTTTAAATCCATTAACTTGGTCAATTTTGATACAGGTTTTCCAGCCTTCTGTGCCTTCTTACTTGGACGGACAATACCCGGCATTATGGAACCTACTGTGACATCAACCAGAGCAATTCTCATGTCTGTGCAGTTTTTACTCACTCAAGTTGTTAATTTGAGCTTTCAGTTACAAAGTAAACAACTTTACTTCCAAGAAACCTATTCATTACAAAGTTCTGCAGCTGCTTCCCTGGGCAACTACCCTGATAACTTTTCTGGGAATATCTCTGCCTCTCTGGTGACTTCAAGACCTCCTCAAAGCTACCAGGAAGACATAGACAGGGAAACCTTACCCCTCTGTTAGGTAAGGTTTGCCACCTGCAGACCTCCTGCAAGTAGCTATAGGATCTCAGAGCTATATCAGCTCATCCTTCCCTAGAAATCATAAGTTATCTAATAGGTTGAAGCACCATACTTTCCTAGTAATCATAAGTTACTTACTAGGTTGAGACACCATCCAGCTCTTAGTAGCCATAAGTTACCTACTTGACTTGGACAACTTTCAGCTCTAGTAGCCATAAGTTACCTACTAGACTGGGATGCCATCCTTTCCTACCAAACATTCACCTGTCTTTAGCCACTATCCTTCTCTAACTTCAAGTATTGAGTTTTTATTTCAGCCAAATCAGCCCTTGCCTGCAAACTGACTCCATGTGGATCATCACATTAGCCTAGTCAATGTACTATAACTTTCTTATGCAAAGAGCACTATAGACTACAGCAGAATGTAACTTTGAAGATAATTACATTTATTGAAACTGAAGTACAATCTAGCCAGCGACTGCAATCTATCCAAGTGTAACTAAGAACTTGTTTTTATCCTTTCAGGTGTCTGTATCTATATATAATGCAACAGCCCTTGTTATTGTTATTTCAGACAGTTTTCATTGGCTAACTTCAGAATAGATATATTTTTGCTGGCTATGCCTATCCTGATTGGCTTTTCTTGGCATGTGTGCTGCTACTGGCCTTTACAAGGCGTACATGGCACTTCAGCTACAGCTACAGCTACACTCTTCTTGAGCTAGCCTTATGGCACTTATTAATTAGCTGAGTCTTCTGCACCTCTGATGGCACTAAGGCATCATCCTTCTTGTTGGTTGATGCATAGGTATATTCCAAACCATGACTCTCTGTCTATTATAATAGAAATGTTTGCATTCCTTTTAGGGTTTAATCAGTGATCTTTTTCTAGATGGCAAGCCTTATGCTTATTAATATGTCAGTTCAAGTTGGGGATTATACAACATATGATGGCTGAATTGATCCAAACTCAACCTGAGGATTATCTTCTGTGTCATAGAAACCCAAACTATTAAGAACCAATTATCTGCCATGTAATGTAAGTGCAAATTTGGTATTTAATAGTCTTTCACACGTCATTATTTTGATATGATGTCATGATACCAGGAGTACTGTGATGCCCCTTCAGGTGAAGGAAAGGCAGATGCAGGTATGGACATGACCCACCAGATGATGGGACCTAACTTTACCAGGTAGGAGAGGGTCTTCCCAGCCACGGCCCAGGGTTTTGACGCTGGAAAGGCAGAATCAATCAATCCTGTGAGTGCCAGATAAAGCACCCCCAGGATTGAATACTCTTGTCAGTGGCATCAGAAGTGAGTGGGGTTGAGATAGTTGGTTTAGGTGTCAGGGTGGTTTCATGGGGATCAGGTAGGCAGCAGGATTTTTGTATTTTCTATTGAATATCAAAGGGTAAATGATGATTGCCTTGCCATCATGGACAATTTGGTAGGGTTTCTTTAGGGTGTTTGGGCAGGTGTATCACTGCAAGTCTTCCAAGGTCCAGGGTTTGTGGTCAGGATTTGGGGGGTACTCAGTGAAATGCACAGGGCTAAATGGAGCATTGGACGGACAGAGTAGTCAAATGCTTTTTCTTTTTTCAACTGGAGTCTGGCTATCTATCCCAGTGAATGGGTACTGAAGCTTGGGTGTATGAAGATGGAAGAGTATCAAAAATAGGTATGGAAGAAGATTGGTGAGCCAAAGATTCATAACAACTTTTATCTTGTAAGGATGACAATACAGAACTTTTTCAAGTACTTCTGATTTATATAATTACTCACATGCAGGTGCCTCTGGGAATTCTTATGGTGCTATCTGTGTGGCAAGGCTTGGCATATCAGGTTCTGTGGTTTGGTTAGCTGCTTCATGGTCATTTTTGGGGGTTTCAGGAACAGTTATTTGGCTTTTTGGTGGTCCATTTTGGCTTGGCTGGCCATTGGTTCTAGCAGGTTTGGCTTCTGGGGTTATGGAGGTTTTCCCAATTTGATCATCTTTTTTGGACTGGCTTGACAGGCATTTCTGAGACAAAAGAACTTGATTAAAAAGGAGGTTCCCAATTGAGAACCCCAAATTACTAAATGAAGGGTGGGCTTGGGCTGGGAGCCCTGGGAAGCTAAAATTAGCCTGCCCAGGCCCAGTCAAACCCACCAAGGCTTGAGCATAGCTTTTGGGGCCCAGAAAAGGACCTGCAGATGTTGCTAGGGCAGGAATGGTTTCCACACCTGGATTTCTTGCTTTTCAAAGCAAATTCAGGTGCAGGCAAATACCCACTGTTAAAAATTGGCGTACACCAGCAGATTCAACAGAAGAATTAAGAGGCAGGGGCACACACTCACTATATGCCTTTGAATGTGAAGATTCTGAAGACATTGACCAACTTGATTTGTAATGATTAAATTTATTGGGTCCTATACAAGTAGTTAAAAAACTGTCACTTGGCATTTAATGCCAATGCCTTATATAGGGAAATTCTCATATATTAATCATCAGTTACTGGCAATGTCTTCTAGGACATTCCAGCGCACTGTAGAGTCTTGGTTGGGTTGGCAGAAAAAGGGACAACCTTCTATTTTAGGGCATAATCCTGCAATGACTAGCACAAGATACACTCTGCTAGCACATTAATCAGTGATCCTTTTTAAGATATAAATCACTTCTATATCCAGTTCCAATAAGGATTCATATCAGTCATTTGAATTAACCCTGGCGCCTTGGCGTTATTCCCCCTTAAAGCTGGTATCTTGGCACTTGATGTAAATTATTGAGGTGCTCTGGCACTTGCAAATAATTGTGTTGACCTCTTGGAACTTGGTGTAAATTATTGTGGCACTCTGGCGCTTGCAAAATATTGTGTTTGCGTCCTGGCGCTTGGTGTAAATTATTGTGACACTCTGGCACTTGCAAAATATTGTGTTTGCATCCTGGTGCTTGGTGTAAATTATTGCAGCACTCTGGTGCTTGCAAATAATTGTGCTGGCGTCCTGGTGCTTGATGTAAACTAAAGCGGTGCTCTGGCGCCAAGAATAATTAATGATGGCGCCATGGTGCTTATTATTTAAGGTGGCAGCAGTGTGGCGTGATTAATCCTTGGCAATGACGCCATAGGTCACTAATCATGAATTTAATTATATGATAAGTTGATACTAATTTCCCAAAGGGTAATTGATTGGCCCTGGTTAATTGCCAATATTTGCCTAATAAATTAAGCTTTCAACAACCCCAGGTCAACAATTCTTCACATATCCCCCCACTTGACCAGGGCTACTCTTTGTTTTTTTCCTCATGAGCGCCCACAATAGTAGCCAAAATTCCTTGCGCCAAGTCTACTAAGGCCTCATGGCTAGTATGATGGACAAAGATTGTAAAGTGTTTATGTGTATGCCGCGCTCTTCTTGGGTCCGTTTCCTTAATCAGCTACTTCCTGCTAACAGTTGTCAGTTGCGGGCCCAGGACTGCAACATCACAGTGGCAGGGTCAGAGTGTGGCACTGTCACACACATTGAAGGGTAAGAGGATGAGACTCTATTTTTGCAGAGACTGAGGCACCCCTAATACAACTTCCTTGCCTTGGCTTTGAGGATCTACAAGATTGGTCCAACAATATCATCCTTGAAACTGCTTTCTCCCCAATTGCAACACCCTCTTTGTTAATTTTCACTTATTGCAACTCTGAAGAGTTGCCCTCCACCTACCCTGCCATCATCAATCTATTTGGGATAAGCCATCACAAAGAGACGTTATACATGTATGTCCAGGCATTGTTTGCCAAAGATACCGCTGTGACGCCAATCCGCTTGGGAGCTTGTTACCACAGTAGTTAAAATGTGGAGCAACTAATTGGGGAGGTTGACCTCTGTCTGCACGTCACGGTCAAAGATACCAGTGGATTTTCTTTGCAGCACCTCTATACCATCACCCAGCACAATCACTACAATTGTGAGGTTGCTTGCATCTGGGAATTGGAGCAGTCTGCCAATCCTGAGCTTACCTGTACTCTTGGGCTGGACCTTCAGGCTAACGTGCCCCGTTGTTTCTCCTTGGCCTTGTGTTTGTTTGTACAGGCAGTGAAGGATAACAACCTGTATTTGTATCTTCCCTTGGCCGCATCTGTTGCCCACTTCATGTGGTATCCTCCCAAGGCGTGTTCTTCTGGTGCTGTTGGTCTTTCAGGGCATTGCCTTGAACACTTCTGCAGGCTAGCCTATCAGTCAAAGGTATCCTTGCCATCATGTTACTCCTACATGAAGGATGTACTTCTCAATTGTCTTAAAATAGGCTCTGCCTTATCTGCTTGTGGTGGGTGGGGACGCCTAGTTAACATTACTAATATTTGTTTGCCTCTTTGCGGTTAGACCGGTATGTCCCGCAATTCTCAATTAACTTGGTGCCAAATGTTAGTGGCTCTTGCCTTTGTCTGTAAACAAATGGATAATGATGAATACAAATTGGTAGCTCCTCTGGTTCCTCTCTCAATATCAAAACGCCCTTGTTTCACTCCCAGTTGTCATTCCATCCCCCATTTTCCCGCGGACAGCACTCCTTCCACAGGTACCTCTAACAAGACTCCAGGAAATTGGTACCTTTCTTCTGGCTCCAGACGTTGTTCTCCTGAATAATCAGCCAATAAAGCCTTGCTTTTTTATTTTTTCTTTATAGTTATACTTTATTCTTTTTGTTTTGTTTTGTTTGTCTCAGATCTTCTTTTTACTCTGCCATAACTTAGTTCTTGTAGTTGTATCATTTTATTCTTTGAAAGGGGGATTCTTTACAAAATTCCTCAGGAACTTTGTGTGTACCTGGTTGATCATCTGTCCTTAACCTCTTTAATAGTATAGGCATCTGTGGACGTCTGGGAGATGATTTCAAATGGGCCTATCCATAGGGTGGCCAGTTTGTGCGCTCTGCCAAATCCATGTGTGTTATGAAAGAGCACCCAGTTGCCTACTTAGAACTCTTGGAGAGGGGCCCGTTGGACGTTATCTTTTTCCTGGCTCCTTATCTTCTTGGGCAATGCATTGGAATAGGCTTCTGATTGAAATTGAATCAATTTGCAGACCAACCTTTGCTGGTACACATGGGGTGACTGGGTGTCTTCTTCCCCAACATAGAAGTATAGAATAGGGGTAGCACAGGGTGCCTGCCATGTAAGAGTTGAAATGGCAATTTCCCTGTAGAGGAGTGAGTGACAATATTGTAGGCAAAGATAGCTGGCAGCAGGAACGTGTTCCACTCAGCTGGGCAGCTAGCAGCCAATTTCCTCAAGATGCCTACTAAGGTCCCATTAACTATCTCTATCATTCCATTTAAATTGGGGTGGTAGGGTGTTGAAAATACTCCTTGGATTCCCATAAGTTCATTGAGTTTGGTCACCATGTGGGAAGTGAAGTTGGTGCAATTTTTGGTGAGGATAACTTGGTTTCAATCATGACGTTATATGATCTGTTCAAGTAGGAATTTAGCAGTAGTGTTAGCACCTAAGTTGCGCACTGCCTTTGCCTCCACCTATTTTGTCAAGTGGTCTATTGCAACAATGATGTACTTGGTGCAATAGTTGCTGACTGGCAAGGGTCCTACAACATTGATTGAGACAGTGTTCCAAGCAAAGTTAGGCCAATCTAAGTGGTAGGTTGTTGACTTTTTGAACAGGTTTTCCCCTTGACATTCTTTACAGCAGATCAGTGTTTATTGTACATCAAAGGCCATGGCTTCCCAAAAGTATGTGGTTTTTAGTTGTGCAAGTGTCTTCCAGAAGGCGTCATGCCCTATTGCCTTATGAGTGCAAACTATTTGATCAGCCTGTTCTGATGATCAGGGCATTATTCTTATTCCTTCTAAGGTGTGTTTCAATATATGCCCATTCTTGATTTTGGTGTCTTCTAGAAGCCTATCTAGGGCGCTCTGGACTTTTGCAGGCTCGTCCTGGTAGGTGCCAGCAAAAATTTCCCATAAATCAGGTCAGAGACATCAGCCAGGTGGGCTATTATTGGTATCTGAGACAGTCCATCTGTGTTCTGATGTTTGACACCTGCTCTATGTGATATTTCAAAGTCATAGACCTGAATCTTTAGCGCCCATTGTGCTAGACGTCCTTCAGGGGGTTTCAAGTTCTGGAGCCATCATAATGATGCATAGTCTGTGATTACCTTGAAGTGGACGCCATGTAGGTATACACAAAACTGTTTGTATGTGTATATCACTGCCAGGCACTCCTGTTCAGTCACAGTATAGTTACGCTCATGGACGTTAAGGGTTCTGCTTCAGTAGCCTACAGGGTGTTCTTCACCATTAAAATCTACCTGGGAAAGCACACCACCCACAGCAGTCAGTGAGGCATCTGTTTGAACAATGAATTCACGGCTGAAGTCTGGGTATCTCAGGATTGTTTTGTTCATGAGGCTCAAGCGTAGGGTGTCAAAGGCAAGTTGACAGGCTGGGGTCCAGTAAAATTGCACATCACTCTTCAACAAACAGAAGAGGGCCTCCCCCTTCCTTGAGAAGTCTTTGAAAAAGCACTGATAATAGCCAATCATACCAATAAACACCTGGACATCTTGTTTATTGGATGGCACCTTTATTTTCTCTATGGCCTCAACTTTAGCTGACTGAGGCCGTAATCCTTTGGTGTCAACCACAAAACCAAGGTATTCAAGCTGATCCTTAAAAAAGTTGCACTTCCTGGGCTTGAACTTAAGGTTTGAAGCCGCTAGGCAATGGAAGACCTCCTCAAGGTGTTGAAGGTGATCAGAGAATGTTTGCAAAAAGAAATTGATGTCATCCAGATAGACTAAAACACAGCTCAGCAAGAGGTCATAGAGCATCTTGTCCATGACACATTGGAATGTGGCAGGTGCATTGCACATCCCTTGTTAAATTTGAGTAGGTTGGAAGAGGCCTTGACTGGTGATGATGGTGCATTTCTCTTGCTCCCTGGGAGGCAATTCAATCTGCCAATATCCAGATATTATATCCATTGAAGAGAAGAACTTAGCGCCTCCCAGGCGGTTGAGCGCATTGTCAATATACAGAAGAGGATATGAGTATTTTTTAGTGATGTTATTAAGCTTGCAATAGTCAATGACAACACAGTTGCTCCCATCTTTCTTATTTACTATGAGTACTGGGGACAACCATGGGCTTTTGGATGGGACAAGTAGACCTAATTATACCAGCTTCTCAATTTCCTCATCTACCGCAGCGTCAGAAGTACAAGAACGTTGTATGGGACGGAGGTGTATAGAATGTTCCTTGCCCGTGTTGATGTGGTGGAGTGTGTTGTGTGCACACCCCAGGTCAAAGTCATCCTTGGAAAATGTCTCCTTGTATTTCTCAAACAGGACAAGGGCTGCATCCTGTTGAGCAACAGTGAGTCCTTGCAGTTGCTCATGTGGAATGATTGTGCATACAGCACACAGTATTATGTCTTCTTAAAGGAGGCCAAATGTGACCGTAATACAGTCACTGCTGAGTGTTTAGCCAAATAAATACTCCAAAATATAAAGATGTTCTGTTTTTACTGTTTATTACATATAGATAGGTTTGTTTGGAATTCTTGAGGGAAAGGTTCCTAGAAACTGGATATCTATGTTTAATAAAAGAACAGAATATGGATATTTAGTTAGGTTAGGCTAACTAAAAGAATTGAGGCAAGATTGGCCAAATCAATCTTGGAGACTAGGCGTCTCAAAATGGGTTAGTTAATCAGGAAGATTAATTAATAAATACAGGATATAATTAATGAAGATTTAATTATATTAAATTGCCTTGACTTTGTCAAGAAGGTTGGTTAAGGTTAACCATGGGAAAACCCCCAGAATTTGGGTTAAAAGCGCCCTGTTGGCAAATTTATTGGGTTAGAGGCGCCGCTGCGCTGCCTAATGAACTTGAGATGCGCCAAGGCACCGCTATCAAATTTTCTCAGGCGCTGAGGCGCTGGGGCGCCGCAGTGGCGCCTGGTTTGAGTTTTGAAGCAGTTTAATGGGTTTTAAAGGCAAAAAACCATTAAATGCAAAAATAACTAAATAAAGGCAAGGATGCCTAGGAATTCAGGTTTGATCAGCTGGTTCCCAGTTGGAACACAGATAGCTGAGTTTAGGATGTGCAATCCACAGGGTTTTGGCGCTGGGAGCTGGGGAAGCTCCATGCCAAATTGGTACATTGTGTGGAATGGAGTCAGGTGACTTCTGCCCATTGTAGGTCAATTCTCATAGGTTGAGAATTGTTGGTGATCTTTCAGGTAAAGATCTATGTTGGATGACTTGAATGTCATAGGCCATGTGATGCAAATCATGGGTTGATTCAAGAACCAGAGGGGTTTTCAACCGTGTATGCCCTGAATGGTATATAAGCAAAAACAGTTAAACATTAATAAAATATATTCATTGTTGGTTTTGAGGCTTTCCCCTCACCTATTTTTCAATTGTCATGCCTTCTTTGTTAAAATTTGAGAGAGCCAAGTTTGGGGTCCTTTGTGTGGAAACCGCTGCCGCAAGAAAGGAGGTTCCTACAAGTACATTGGAAGAAGCTTGGACCAGCCTGGAGGTCACTAAGACTGTTCCTGCCAAATCTTTAGTAGAAGTAAAGGCTGCGTTTGAAGAGCTGTATTCCAATTACTTTGCAAAGGAAGGGACTCCCGTCCAAGGGAACTAAATTTATGCTTGGGATGCTTGGAACTTGTTGGTAGGATGGGATGAAATCTTGTAACAAGTAAAAGAAATGGTGAATTGTGAAATTGAGGCGTTGAGAGCACGAGAGGAAAAAAGCGTTGAAATCATGGCTTGTTGGTGGGATGACAATAAAGTGTTATCTGAGAAAATTGCCTCCCTGGAGGCAAATCTCCTCAAAGCTTTGTCCCAGGAAATTAAAAGCAATAAGAGTCAAGGGCAGGATAATGGAAGGATGGACTGGTTAGGCCTGGATCTGTCACACCAAACTCATCCAGGGTGCCAAAATTGTGTATCTCCGTCACCTCTTCTACTGGTAATAGATGCAGGTACACCATTAATTGATGGCATTTTACCTCAAAAGGAGAGTGATTGAGGTTGGCAAGCAATTACTTTATGGGCCCATGATTAGGAAGCACAATGCCAGGCGCGCCAGGGGTTCTATCCTAGAGCAATTCTGGGGGTTTCTATTTCCCTGTAAAGCCATTGAGGGATTTATAAATCTAATCCAATAACCATTAGCACCTGATGGCCAGCCAGGATAGTATAAGAAGAGTTGGTGTGCAATGGCAGACTCTTATATTCCTCAACTTGGGTGGGAAGATGTTTAACCTGATGTCCCAATTTACGGTATTTGACAGATAATACCATCACAATATGCGAGGTTAATGTAGGGAGTGGTTTGGCTGCCCATCTCTGGCTTTGAGTGGTTGTAATACAGAGGGATTGCCTGCCCAAATATTTCAAAGACATCATTCTCAAGGTCAGTCTTTACTCCATACTGTTGCAACTGAACCAATGAGGATTCAGTATTTGGAATTGGGGAAGACAACAGTCCAATAGAAAGGACAGAATAATAAGAATAAGGTATTGTTTATTGTAGAATATTGTGATTAATATACCATATGGGGAAAGCCACAAGGCCACAAGGGGGTGGCATGGTGGGAAAGTTCCATGTAAGGTTTGAAGCCAAGGAATAACTTGTGCGGGGATCAGCAAGCTGAATTGGCAGCGCTCCTAATTAGGAAGAAGTACCTGCCATTTGATATTGCCATCAGATTAATCCATGTTGTTAGATACGTCAAGGGGTGTCTCATTGAGTGCCCCCTGTGTATTGTAAGATACATTAGCAGGCAAGTCTGGAAGCTTGGTTGCAACACTCCCTTGCCCCCTGCCTGTTGTCAGACACCAAGACTGGAGTCTGCGGGAGGTCTGAGAAGGTCTGCATGAACAATTTTTGTGTGGGGATGGCGCGGCAGGGGCGCAAGAAATCATGGTGGAGCTTCTTGGTGTTTCCTTGGGCATCTTCAAGTTGGTAGGTGTGATTGTCATAGACTGCAGCTATCTTGAAGGGCCCTAGGTGGTTAGGCTCCAACTTGGCAGCATTGGGGTTGAGGGTGTAGACAGGGTCACCTACGGCGTACCTAGCTTTGAGGTGCTTTGTCCCTCCTTCAATCTGCTTGTGTTCAATTTCTCGGGCTTTGGCACACCATTAATCCAGGATGGGGTTGTTACTAGGGGAGGCCTGTTGGGAACCTTGGACCGTAGCTTTCCCTGTTCAACTCCTGTCAGACTTTCAGGCGTCCCAAAGGCCAGGGTACTGGGGCTGAACCCTGTGCCCCTGTTGATTCTTGCTTGCAGGATAAGTAGAGCGGTGGGCAGGTGTTCAGTCCACGCGGTGTTGGGGTGCTCTTGTGAGATCTTGGCAATCAATGGAACCAGTGAGCCATTTAACTGTTACCCGCGTCCATTGGCTTGAGGATGGTAGGGAGTCGTAACTATACATTGGAGTGCGTTCTTGGAGCAGTATGCCTTCATGACATGCCCAACAAGTTCAGGGCCGCCATCTGTGATGAGACGTTTGGGTTGCCCAAAGTGGACCAAAATTTCCTTGCCAATGAAGCAGGTGATGGTGGTGGCGGTGTGGTTAGTTGTTGCCCAGGCCACTGGCCAGCAAGTGAAGTAGTTGATGCCTTGATAATGTACTTCTTTCCCAGTCTGTCTTTGGGGAGTGGCCCCACAATGTCAAGGGCCCACTGCTCAAAGGGTTCCATGGCCTTGATGGGCAGGAAAGACTTGGGGGTGCAGGTTTGGACGTGTTCTTTTTGCACAACACTCACGTTTCAAGGAGGTCCAAGATGTCTTGACGCATGTGTGGCCACCAAACCTTCCTTTTCATGATCTTGAAGAGGTTACGCCCTCTGATATGACCCAGGGTTTGATGGTAGTGCAATATTGTGTCACCTCATTGTGTGGTGGGAATGTAAGGCATCTTTTCACCTGTTTCTGCCCAATGGCAGACGTTACCAGCATTGGTGGTAAACTGACTTTTGTTGTCCTTCAGCTTGGAGATGGTGACCAAGTTAAGGCCCTTGTAGCAAGTTGCCTCAGGACAGAGGTAAAGCATGGGCCAATCTGGATCCAAATTGTTGTCCCCAGTGATGGATGTTACGTAGAGTTGCAAAAGAGCGTCAGATGTGACAAGTTTCTTCCCAGGCTTGTACTTGATGCGCAACTGGTAAGGGGATAGACGTTCAACCCATCCTGCTTGGTGGCGTGTCAAGTGGGACTGCGTGTTGAAGTACTGAAGTGACTTGTGGTCTGTCAGAACGCAGGATGGGAAGGTAGCACCTTCTAGGTAACAGCACCACTTCTCAACACAGTGCACAATTGCCGCCAACTCTTTACCATGGATGGGATAATGTTGTTCTGAGTTGGTAAGTTTCCTGGACTCATATGCCACAGGGAGAAAGACGCCATCATCAGTTTCTACCCTTTTGGTTGGGAGACTGTAGTACTGGTGCTGTTGTGATCCTTTACTTCAACATCTTGAAGGCTTGATCTCTGACAGGAGTCCAATGGAAGCGCTGTTTGGTATTGAGGAGCTCAGTGATAGGTGCAATTAGTTCCCTGCAATTGGGAATGAACTTGCGCACTTAGGCAACCATGCCTAAGAATGTCTGCACCTGAACCACATCAGTGGGGGGCAGCATGCTAGTGATTGCCTTGATTTTGGCAGGGTCAGGCTATATCTCTTAGGCAGAGATGGTGTGCCCAATGAATAACAACTCTGACTTGAGGAACTCACATTTGGAGGGTTTAGTTTTTAGCTGGTTTTTCCAAAGGGTGTCAAGGAAAGCACAGAGGTGTTGGAGATGCGTGGTTTGATCTTGACTGAAAAAATAATGTTGCCAAGGTACACAACCACAAATTTTCCAATCAGGTCCTCAAATGCTTTTTTCATCAACATGGCAAAGGTGAAAGGAGTGTTTGTCATTCCACAGTTTATGACACAACACTCTAACAACCTATAGTGCATGCAGAAGGCAGTTTTTGACTCATCCCCTGGTGCAATGCGGACCTGGTTGTACCCCACAGTGAGATTGATCTTGGTAAAGAACTTCACACCTGCGAGCATATCAAACAGGTTGTCAATCAGCGGCAGGGGGCATTTATTCTTAACTGTCACCTCATTTAGGGCGTGGTAGTCCGTGACCAAGCAAAGGGACTCGTCCTTCTTGGCTACAAAGAAGACAGCCGCCCTGTATGGAGAGAGTGAGGGACAAATGAAGCCCTTATCAAGTGCGTCCACAAGGTGCTGGCGGAGGGTTTCATCTTCCTTTGGTGTGAGACGGTATAATGGTTGTGCTTTGGGTAAGGACCCTTGAAGTTGTACAGCGTGCTGGATCTCCCAGGGAGGAGGTAGTTGTTCAAGTGTCTCACTAAACACGTCCTTGTACTCCTTGAGGAGTGTGGCAAGCGCTGGTGGTAGTGAGGAGGTCAAGAGAGAGACTGCAGATGATTCAGGGTGGATAACTTTGACTAAGCATTGGTTAAAGTCTAGTTCCCCCCTTGAAGTTGTATGAGCCTGTCTCTGTTATTTTGACAAACACAGTGTCATGAAGTAACTTGCTCATTTCCACAGGGTAGATCTGGAACCCTACCCCATTTATATTGAGGGTGATGACAGAGGTATCCCAGTCAATGTAGGGACAATTGTGCTGAAGCCAGTCAAGGCCAGCAATTACATTATGGCTGAGCCCTGCCATGATTGGCCCAGAGAGCTTAACCTGGACGTTCTCCATTCTCACAGAGAAGGGTACCGTCTTGTGGGTGATTGCAACTCTGTGGGAGTCAGCTACTTGTACTGCCTTGAACCTGCTGTGCACCTGGTCCAATTTCTGAGAGTTGGCAAACGCCTGGTCCATCATAGTGTGGTCAGCCCTGGTATCTACCAGTAGTTTGTGGGTGTTCCCGCTGAAACAGAAGAGATAGGATAAGTGTGTTACTTTATTTGATTAGTGACTTGCTTGCAGTACAGAGTTGTCACTGTGGACTTGGAAGACGTCCAGGGTTTTGACTTCATGAATGTTGTAGTTGCAGGGGTTTTTTGCGAGCAGGGATTGAGAGGATGGGTCAGTTGGGGTCATAGGGCCTCTTGTTGCTACAACCCCCAGGCTTTTTCCAGATCCTCAATTTGCGCAAGCTGGAGCTCTCCCTTGTGGGGGCGTTAAGTCCCATTATCCTGCTGATGGGGATGGCAGCAGCCTACTTGATTGAGGCCAATGCCAGGTGTTGTACGTGGTTGGGATGGGGCGTCACTGGTACAGCGGAAGCCCATTGAGGCCTGGTTGTTAGCCTCCACAATGGCCTTGTAGCAGTAGTCAATGGAGGTGTAGCAACCTACAGGGACTCACTTGCAGATATGGGGTTTTAACTCATTGATGATGATGGTGAGTATCATTGCATTTCAGTCAGTCACAGCCTTGGAGGCGGCAGCAAGAGCTTGTTGTCAGGCAGCAAGGTACTCAGGAACGGACCCAGTTTTTTTGATTGCTAGAAGGGGAGTCCCCACAACAATGGGGGAGAAGGTTTCACTATAGAGGGACTTGTCAGCGTCTTGGAATGCCGCCCAGGTAATATTGAGTTCCTGGCTGGCCCAGTTGGTGAACTGCACAGCGGCAGGCCCTGTGAGGCGTCCAGACGCAGTGGCAACCCACATGGGCTCAGGAACCTGTCAGATATGGAGGCAGATTTCAGTAGATTAGAGCCAACTGACAATGTTGGCCCCTTTGACGCCACCAGCAAAGGATTCTAGCTGAAGGTTGAGCATGCGTTGGGACAGGTCTGACTGGAGCGGGGTGACGCTGGCATCATGCTGCCAAGGAAGAGCCAATTGTATACGCTGGTGAGGACTAGTTGGTCTTGATAGATAGCATACCCTTCTTAGATGTCCCCCTTGGGGATTGGCAGGAAAGTTTCTTGTTGGGGAGTAGCCATACAGCCCGTACTCTGTCCTTTCTTGGAGGAATTTTGTTTTACATAGGTTCTCAACCTACTGCTGCTACCACTGTTGCAACTGAACCAATGAGGATTCAGTATTTGGAATTGGGGAAGACAACAGTCCAATAAAAAGGAAAGAATAATAAGAATAAGGTGCTGTTTATTGTAGAATATTGTGATTAATATACCATATGGGGAAAGCCACAAGGCCACAAGGGGGTGGCATGGTAGGAAGTTCCATGTAAGGTTTGAAGCCAAGGAATAACTTGTGCGGGGATCACCAAGTTGAATTGGCAGCGCTCCTAATTAGGAAGAAGTACCTGCCATTTGATATTGCCATCAGATTAATCCATGTTGTTAGATACGTCAAGGGGCGTCTCATTGAGCGCCCCCTGTGTATTGTAAGATACAGTAGCAGGCAAGTCTAGAAACTTGGTTGCAATAATACTGTCACATGAATAAGGTTCCAATCAGGATATTGTAGTTCTCATTGGGTTGCACTATAGCTGGGGCAGAGACTGCCAGATAGCCAAAGCGTAAGGGGAGCGTGCTGTACCCTCCTTGGGCGGTGGTACAGTCTAGGCCAGCTGTACCATACTGTTTCTTGTGATTGATATCTGGAGCAAGCCCCATTTGCTGTACTAACTTGGAGGACACTATATTTATAGGGGCCCCAGTGTTGATGATAGCTTGCACTTTGAGTTTATTCACAAAAATATCAGTGTAAGGGCACTCAGAATAAGAAGAACCAATATTGTTTACTAAGTAGATGTCTAAATTGTTGGCAGTGGAGAGGAATTTGACAATACTGTCACATAGTTCTGGGTGGTGATCCTTCATTGTTTCCATGGAAATAGCCCCATTGAAGCCCCTAAGGGGGGTGGCATCACCCAAGTGTTGGGGTTCTATATCAGGCGTGTTGTCTAATAACTGGTAAGCATAAGGATTGGACACTTCCTTAGTGGCCTCTTGAGAGGCCTGAACCTTAGAGCGGGTCTGTACCATATGCACATTGTTGACAAGAACCTGATGAAGCTCATTTCCTGAGAACCTGGTGTCAGGCATAAAGCGTAGGTTGGGTGGAACATTCATGGATTGTGTGAATGTAGAGAGCTCCTCCTCTACTCCACACTGACTTTTCCCTGCACTTCAGGTTCCAAGGGGGGCAGCACGTGGATACCTGTCTTTGAGTTGCAACTAGAGGCGTAATGGCCCTTCTGGTTGAAGCAGTGACAGATTACCTTTGTGATGTCAGTTTTTTTGAGGACTTGTTGTTGTTGGTGGGAGCCTCTGAGCGTCCTGGATAGTTGGAGACTGGGCAGGGCTTCAATCTAGTGTTGGGGGGTCCAAAAGTGTCATCACACTGGCGTAAGTAATGTACCATGCTGTCCAAGGTGCAGTTGTCTTGCAAGGCTGGCATGAGGGTTCAGTACAAGGCTTTGTAGGGCTTTACTGCTGCGCGTAAAGCTATATGGGTGTCATGTACAATCAGGGACCCTGAGCCAGTGAGGATCTGTGCCTCAAGGTATAAATGGTTGGCAAAGTCAGCAATTGTCTTGTCTTTTCTGAATCTAATCATCAAGAACTCATTCTTCCTTTTGGTAACCTGGGCAATGCTACCAAATTTGTATAACAGCACATTTTTTGCCGCTGTGTACAACCAATTGTGTTTGGGCATGTGTGGGATGATTAGATCAGTACTGACTGCATCTAATTGATTGAGTAGTGTGGTAGCCTTGTCTTGGTAATTGACCCCATACATAGACATCTTGAAAAGACAGATGAAGGTGTTTACATTGCCCTTAGGGTCCTCTTGGGCAAGTTCATTGGCTTGAATTGTGTAGGGGGTTTGGCTTGAGGACAAAAGTGAGGGGGGAGACTCTTTGCAGTGTCTTTGGTCAAAGAAGTTGGTACAAGAGCTCCCAGCTGGGCAAGTCTCCCTGGGTGCTTGTGGGGTATCAACAGGCATGGGGGCTGCAAAGACTCTCAGGAGGCTTTGGCGGCCTGAAGAGAATGAGGTAGCCCTGTTGTCATATACTGAACTGGAGGTGGGTTATAGTGTGGCGCTTTCTCCAGAAGGCATGGTGGAAAGACCAGGTCATCCCAAGTCTTGGCCAGTGCAGAGGAATATGGAATCCATCAACTCAGGCCAAGCATCTGCTATTTCTATCTCTGCATTTTTTAGGGAAGAACAAAGGAGCTCAATCATCCTGGCACACTGGACCATTCCTTTGCAAAAATCTTCTATGGCAGCACACTAGGAGGCGGAACGCTTGTTATGTCCCTTAATTTCAGTTTGTAACTCCTTGAGCTTGGCCTTGAGGGAGGCAATACTCTGCTCTCCTTTCTCAGATACCTGCTTCATTTCCCAGAACATCTTGTATTTTGTGGCTGCAATATCTTCTACTTGTTGCTGTACTTTATTAAGTTTAGAGCAGCCATGACCCTGAGTGGTTGAGTCATTGGTGAAGTGTGAGGAGAATTCCTGGTGTAGCTGTGAGACCTCTTCTCAAATGGTTTCCTTTTATATGGTTATCATATTTTATGAAGTTGTCTCAAATGCCAGAACCTTGGCCTTGGCGGCATTAGCAATATTAATGGACTCCTCATTCTCCTGCCAGACAAGGTGTTGTATCTCATTGATATTGTTGGTATTTTTGGCAACCTTCTTGTTCAGGTCACGCAGACAACTACCTTGTTGCTCCAGGGATGTGTCATGCTTGGCGAGAAGGTCATCCATGTTGCTCTTGGTAAATTGGCACCCACCACATATTGTTTGATGACTATAGCATGGTGGGTGATATCCTGGGCCCAGGGGCAACAGCGCCCATGTTGACACTTTGTTGACATGGCCACTGTTGACTCAAAACTCTAAATCTCCTATGTTTTTTTGCTAGTTGTGCTAGCTTAATTCTTTTTTTAAAAGCATTCAGGGGTGCAAACCCAGAAAACACGACAAAATTGTGGCCATCTTGACACAATTTAATATTAGGCTTAATAAATCACTTGATTCAACCAGATTTTTCTTTACTTTTACTAATAAAAATTAGTTTATTTTTTATTTGTTTTCACAACGTAAAAGTGTCAATGTTGACACTTTTTAAGCCAAACTTATTTTTAATAACAAAACTGAAATATCTACAGTAAAAAAATAAGTGCACATTTAAATTTTTTATTGAATTATTATATTTAAAAAGACAGTGCACATACATTTGATTGTTGAAAGGTTCATGTTATAAATATATATGTGGCACTTATTCTGGCTTTGATATATTAAGTGGATTGGTGGCTAACAGGGATCTAATAATTTAGGTGTGACTTACTATGTAATTTACTATAAAATTTATTATTAAAATAATGTTGACACTTGTAAATGTCGTTTATTTGCTTGTGATCATCCCCTGGGGTGGAATTAAGCAAATTAGAGTGGCGCAATTAAGCCTAGATTAATATGCCACCTCATATAAAGAATGTTGTAAGTGACGTTGTCAACACTTTACCCTTGTCAATACTTGAATACAACTTCT
Organism: Entomophthora muscae; assembly: GCA_014839935.2. Taxonomy (NCBI): domain Eukaryota; kingdom Fungi; phylum Entomophthoromycota; class Entomophthoromycetes; order Entomophthorales; family Entomophthoraceae; genus Entomophthora; species Entomophthora muscae. The sequence continues at coordinate 48,462 of QTSX02002887.1, forward strand.
TAACAACTTCATATAAGTGCAATGGTAAAATATCATATTACCACCTCCAAGATATAATTTTTTATACAGAAATAAAGAATCTTGATACTTTTTAACTTATTTTTATATGTTTTTTTAATTTTTATATGTGAACAAAAACACACAGAAAACAGTTAATTTTTTGCTAGCCTGCGTAAATTCAATTAAGCTTACTATGTTTTTTCATTGTCACTGTTGACATTTTTTTTGAAAAGTTACTATGTTGTCAAAAATAATGCCTACAATTTTTGTAAATGACAGTGAGAATTCAGCTTTTTTTACTAATTGTCACTCATAATGTTGATGCTTTTCAGCTCTCACATATAAAACTTTATGTTTTATATAATAAAAACTTCTTATTTTTTGATATGTTGTATTTTTGACTTTGCTCTTTCATATTTTTTATTTTTTAAAATAAAATCTATATCTAAATATAATACTTTCACATATTTCTCTTAACTTTTAACTTGTTATTTATAACTTTAATAAAATAAAAACTATACAAATATTTTTTAACTTTTAAATGCCAAGAAAAGCCATCTAAAATTTACTTTTTATATATTATGCTTTTTTAAGTTGTTTTGTTTGTTTTTTACATATATTGCTTTATTTTAAACCATTTTATTTATTATTTTAGGACAAGAACACTTCCAAACAGCCAAAGGGTATCAAGCGTTCCTCTAAACCAACCAAATCTACCAAGAAGAAGCCTGTCTTGTCAAAGAAAGCCACCCCCAAACCATCCCCCAAGCCATCTCTAAAGCCCTCCCCTGAAAAGAGTCCTGCTCACTCCACTGGGGGAGAGGAAACTGATGGCTCTCTTACAGAGCACAGTTTCTACAACTTGGCTTCTGATGAGGAGCCAACCAAGAAGAAGTGGCAAGACAAAAAGACCCCTCCCAAAGAAAATTCTCCTGCACATGAGGAGCACCACACCAAGCCCCCTTCTGCTTCCCCACCCCCGCCAAACTCCCCCCTTCTATTTCATCAGGGGATGATTCAAAGCCCTGCCCCAATTACTTCCCTGGCTTCCGCCATGCTCCTGCTGGACCTTGGGACCCTCTTGTGGCCCACAACATCTGCAACGTTGATAGCAAGTTCAAGGTTCCCTCTTCCTTGCCCAAATACTTCCCAATAATGAGTGTGAAAGGTGGGCCAGCCATGGTGTTCAATGGGTATATCTTCAGCTGCAACAATGCCAACCAGGGCTTCAAGAGCCAGCACTATACCTGTGAGGACTGCTCCTGCTCAGTACGGCTCAATACTGAGTGCTGGGAGCTGTTACATACCATTAAGGGTGAGCATACCTGCATCATGCCCAACACAACCATTGCCCGCCTTCTCAAATGGTATCTGGTGCAGGTCATTCCCATATCAAAGGACCTTTCCCCAACCTAGCTGGCTGTTCTTGCGTGCAAGTACTTCTCCCCCACTAACCTCAAGAGGGTCCCTACTCACACCCAGTTGGTCAAGTTTGTGAGTGATAGGCGTCAAGCCTCCAATCCCCTGGCCAAGAGTGCCACCAGCATCAAGGACCTTATCCTCACAGATGCCCTCAAGAAGACAGAGGATGGTGAGATGTTCCTGCTCCATGACAATGGGCAGGAAGTGGAGGATAGGATTGTAGCCTATGCCACAACCCAAAACCTGGAGCAGCTGAACACTGCTACCACCTGGCTGTGTGACGGCACATTTGCTACTTGCCCCTCTCTCTTCAAGCAGCTTTGGGTCCTGCATGGGCAGTTCAATGACCAGGTTATCCCTCTTGTGTTCTTTCTCCTTTGTGGTGCCAAGACAGAGGTGTACACCAGAGCTTTCAAGATTTTCCAGGATGCTTTGAGCTCCCTTCCCACCAACCAGCTCCCCCTCCCACTCACGCCACAAGGTCAAATCCCTCCTCCTCTGAGAAGGATGAGGCAACCTTAGCCGCTGAGCAGCTAGCTCATGCGCGCTCACTTAGGCCAAAGGTTATCATAATGGACTTTGAGCAGGCTCAGTTCAGAGCCTTTCAGGCCACCTTCAATGGAGAAGTCCAGGGCTGCTTATTCCATTTTAGGCAGGCCCTTGTCAAGAATCTCAAGAATGAGAAGGACCTTTTTGACAAGTATCTTAACAATGGTAAGGGGAAGTGCCACTTTGCCCTGACCGAGTTTGCTACCTTGCCTTTTGTGCGCCCAGAGCATACTGGGATTGGCTTTGAGGCCCTCCTGTAGGATGCTTATATTAAGAAGCACTCCACCATCTTTGAAGGCTACCTGGAGTACTTTGAGCGGCAATGGGTGGGCAAGAAGTTGACTGCCCAAAGAGGTAAGAGTGGGGCCACTGCCCCTTGGAACTGTCAAGGCGCCTGCCTCAAGGGAGAGATGAAGACCACCTCTAGCCTTGAGATTTGGCATAAGCACCTGAAGGTGAAGTTTGGGACCAACCCTAAGTTCAACAAGTTCTTCTCCAAGCTACAAGAGGCGCAGGCCCGGACTGTCTCCAAGTTCCGCAACTTGGCCAACCGGGTGGCCCCCAAGAAGAGGAAGTCCAAGGAGCAAGACTACCAGGAGGACGTGCAGAAGGTAGTGAAGAAGAAGTACAAGGTGGCGGAGATAAAGAAGTACCTTGACAATGTTGCCACTGCTCTTGCTGGTGGCTTTAATTAGCCAAATAAACTTTGCTTTGCTTTGCTTTGCCTATATATTTTTTACTTTTAAACTTTTAATTTTTTAATTTTTTTGGATAGTAATAATCTTTTTAGGTATAAATGGTAAGCTTTATGTTTAGTTTCAGTATGGTTTAGTAAGAAATATCTTATATTTTGTTAATTTATCTTTAAGTTATGAGATATTTTCAGTTATGCTTATAAAAAGTATAATAAATTAAATATAGAATTTTCTTATATTTTGTAGTTAGTATGATATATAAAATATCTTTATTTTTGTTTAATTGTAATTTTAATTTTTATGAGAACAAAAAATAATTTTATAATAAAGAGTGTAAATTACATAGTAAGTTGAAATATATTTGCTTATATCTCCTTATTCTTATTACTTATAATATTTTTTATTGCATTTTTGGGCTCTCTGGGATCATTTTTAGTATAATAATGTATTTTAAAACATTTTTTATATTAAAAATGTTCAGGGTAAAGTGTTTTGTTAATTAAAAAAGTGTCAACATCCAGGAAAGGACATTAAGTAAAACTGGGCTGTCACTTTACTATATTGTTGACATTAAAAGTGTCAACACAGGCACTGTTGCTGGCCCAGGCGGGCCCCAGTCCATGATTTTTCAGGATTGAATCTATTACATGGACTAAGCAATTGTTTAGCTAGTGGGTGAGGTCCTCTAGCTGGCAAGCCAGAGTGGCTTGATTGCTCTTGTTGGCTTGGGTGTAAGCTCAAATTTCCTAAAAACAGAGTCCAATTGTTTTACTAACTAATCCTGGTACTGGTTCTGGCGCTCTGCATACATAACCAAGTCCCAAAGCTCCAGGTGGTGCTGGGCTTGAACTCCCAGTAACTGGTGTAACACAGGGTGAACAAATCCTTGCAGGTAGTCAGTCGCCTTCTTGAGGGTGGGAAAGCTTTTGAGGTCTGCTTCATCAGTTGCCAGGTAACTGCAAAATATAGCCATGAGGCGTCAAGCTTTGGGGTGTTGATAAAAGAGGGACAGCTGGATGTTTGTAGGTTCCTGGCTAAGTTGATATCCAAGGAAGAGCCCAGAGGCCACCAATGCCAGGTCTTGGCAATTGACCTGGGTGAGGCGTGCAAGCCGTACCACAGGAACCTCTGTGTAATGGCAGAAGGAAGTACAGGTAAGTCTTCTACATTGATTACATCCTCTTGTTGTCATAAAAGTTGGTCTCTCTTGATGTTGCTGGTTTCCATTACCAAGTAACATTCCCCAAATCTAGTTAGTTCTTTGGGGATGGAGGAAGGCATGTCAGACTCGGAGGACAAGGGTTGGTTGGAGTGTGTGGTGCCCCTGTAGTGAGCATCACTTGTTGAAAATTGGCATACACTGGAAGATTCAACAGGAGAATTAAGAGGCAGGGGTAAATACTCACTATGTGCCTTCAAATGTGAAGATTCTGAAGAAATTGAACAAATTGGATTGTAATTATTAACTTTATTGGGTCCTATACAAGTAGGTAAAAAATCTGCCCCTTGGTGTTTACTGCCAACACCTTATATAGTGGTATTCTCATATTATTAATCATCAGTTACTGGTAATGTCTTCTAGGACATTCCAGCGCACTGTAGAGTCTTGGTTAGGTTGGCAGAAAAAGGGACAACCTTCTATTTTAGGGCACAATCCCACAATGCCTAGCACAAGGACACCCTCTGCTAGAACATTAACCAGTGTTCCTTTTTAAGATATACAATCACTTCCATATCCAGTTCCAACAAGGAATCAAATCAGTCATTTGAATCAACCCTGGAGCCTTGGCGTTATTCTCCCTTGAAGCTGGCACCTTGGCGCTTGGTGTAAATTATTGAGGCACTCTGGCGCTTGCAAATAAATGTGTTGGCGTCCTGGCGCTTGGTGTAAATTATTATGGTGCTTTGGCCCCAAGAATAATTAAGGTTGGTGCTGTGGTGCTTATTATTTAAGGTGGCAGCAATGTGGTGTGATTTATCCTTGGCAACAACGTCATGGGTCACTAATCATGTACTTAATTATGTGATAAGTTGATACTAATTTTCCAAAGGGTAATTGATTGGCCCTGGTTAATTGCCAATAGTTGCCTAATGAATTAAGCTTTCCACAATCCCTGGTAAACAATTCTTCACACCCAAACCCATTTGCCCCACCTGGAAGCTAGGCACAGGTTCAATTCCTGCCCAGGGCTTTGAATCTGTTAAAATTGTAACATATACACATATACACATACACACCTTCCAGGTTGAGTGGGGCTGAGCTGATACAACATCCAGTGTGAAATAGAAAGAGATATACAATTGATAATCTGTTAACTATATGATGTTTGATCAATGATAATTACTATATTGGCTGATAATTATACGCCAATTAATAGCTATACCAACTATAACAAACTAGTGATTACATGGTGTATAATTACTACACATAATATAATAATGTCAAAACAGCAGGGTTGAACTTTGATTGAGGTTCCAGCTAAGCAGGTTTATGACCCATAATCTGACTTCCCAGTGACATGTAGCCAAATTTGGAAGTCAACTTGTATTCCCAGAAATAGTAATATGAGCAAATGATGATACCATATAGTGGATGCCTTGATTTAGCACTTGAATCAATAACTAGATAAAGCCATCCCCTAACCATCCAATCAATTGATCATCACAATCATAATCCTACTGTCCATGATTCACTCATACTATATAATAGTTATCTCTCAATAAAGAATATGATCTAGTTTCCAATATTTTTCCCTTGTAACTCTGCTAAAACAGCACAGTTACAGCAATATAATTGTCAAAACTGCAGGCTCAACCCGCCAGCAAGGTTCCAACCAAGCAGGTTTGTGAAATGCAATCTGATTACCCGGTCACTTGAAGCCAGACTAGGAAGTCACCTTGAATTACCAAATCTATCAACTTGAACAGATGATGATCCTTCACGGTGGATATCTCAATTTAGCACTTGACTCATTATCAGGATCAAGCCACCCCCTCTTCCATCCAGCCGTGTGATCACCAATCATGTTCCTGCTATCCATTGATTCACAATAACTATATAATTACTATCTCACAATAAAGATTTTTATATATCTTCTAAATATTTCCCCCATGTAACTCTGCTAAAACAGCACAGTTACGACATTGTAGCACAGGTAGGCTCTCCATCCTACCTTATCTTGAAAAATTCCGCCTGTTGCCCGCACACACCGCGGCCAACAAATCCTTGACAGAATTATGTCTGGCCTCCTGCCCAACTTGACACCGTATACTCCTGGTACCAAGATACCTGATGGCTTTGTTCTCTACCAAAACAAGGTGATCCTGCTACCCGCCTTAAATGCCCTGTCCGCCCAAGGGTTCTTTCAGGCGCCTTCCTTGATGCCACAACCAGCTGACAAAACCACCATACCCGCCTATGTTACACAAAGTCTTTGCAGCGCCGCCTTGGAGCCCTTTGCAGGGGCCAACAACAACAATGCTGCTGCATGGATCCAGCCCGCCCAAAGCAAGCTGGCTCAGATGGAATGCCCACAGCAATTTTGGATTGCAGAAATCTCCATCTACCTGACCCATGACGCTGGCACCTGGTGTGACAAGTGACATGAGGAACACGCCAACAAGAACTGGGATACCTTCAAGCAAGACTTATTGGCAAGGTTTGTGCTTAAGAATATGGCGCTCATGATCATACCCCAAGTAAAGAACCTAACCCAGACAGGTACCGTTAAAGAACTCACCTGTGCCTACGAGGAACTCTGTCTCTGTGCCCCATCCAACATGGCCTTTGACACCCCAGCAACACACCTGATGTATTACAACGCCCTCAAGTTGCATGTAAGGAGGCATGTGAACCTGGACCAGGTTACCAACCTGCAAAGCCTTTATTGCAAGGCAGAGAAAGCAGAACAAACATCCAGCGCCCCCATAAGGCACAAACTGGAAAACAAGAGAGACCCAAGGATTCTCACACATGCAGGCGCTCCACTCAACCACCCCCTGGAAGCAATGGGAATAACATCAACCATAAACTCACAAGTTCAAATGAACATGGGAATGGAAACAACGGCCAATCAAATTATACCCATTTCCATGTCACCGCCACCCAAGGCAACCAAGATGAGGGAAAAGCCCGGGAAGAGCACTAAGCAAGCCAAGATCTCCCCACGCAACTCCTGACTTGCCCAACAATGAATACCAACCTGAGGACGTGGACCAATGCCCAATGATCCAAGTGGCCTTGGAAGACCCGGTACTGTACACCATTGCCAGACATCCCAATAAATTGATGTCTTACCCTTTCTGCTTTTGCAGTTACACAGGCTCAGAACTCTTGGACTCGGGTGCAGATTGAACCTTAGTCAACAGCAGCTTTGTGCATAAATTCAAGCTGGCCACTAATCCTTTGCAGATTAAAAACGTGGTCCTGGCTGATGAACATCATATTGCCGTGACAAAAGAAACTGCTCCCTTCTCTGTCATACTTGAGAACCTCCACTCCACCATCCAAGGTCCCGTCATCAACTTCCCTAAGTTTGACATTGTACTGGGACTAGACTGGTTACAGAAAAACAACCCCCACATGGACTGGACAACCTCAGTGTTGACCAACAAGCGTGAAGGTGTCAACCACCAAATCTACCCGGACTCTGTAGACCAACTCCTACGAGACCACGTCTTTGTACGCATCATGGAGACTTTGGACAAGAAGGAAAGCCTGAAAGCAATTGACTGGGACTCCTGCCAGTATGAAATCATACACTTCAAAGACCACCAGGACACCTCCACACTGCAAGATTGCAACATTGTGGCCTGGCACCCAGAAATTTTTAAGGAGGTGTTACCTGGGCTACCCCCTGAGAAACACATCCAACACTCAATCCAACTCAAGGGGGCTATACCCAAGGCATGCCCCATTTACAGGCTGACCCCAATCAAGGACAACGCCCTGCGCGCCTATCTCAAGGAGGCACTGGAAAAAGGACTTATCCGCCCCTCACAGTCTCCTTTTGGGGCTTCTGTATTCTTTGTGGCTAAAAAGGACGGTACCTTACGCCTGGTCACAGACTACCGCGCCTTAAACAAAGTCACCATTAGGGATTGTTACCTACTGCCACTGATCAACAACCTCTTTGACGCCTTGGGAGGAGCCACCGTCTTCTCCAAGATTGATCTAACTGCAGGCTACAATCAGATTTGTATCAAGGAGGAAGACATCCCAAAAACAGCCTTCTGCACTAAGTACAGTTCCTATAAATGCATGGTACTCAACTTTGGCATGACCAATGCCCTGTCCACCTTTGTAACCTTCATGAACAAAGTGTTTTCACCACACATAGGCAAACACACCCTAGTGTACCTGGACAATATTATTGTCTATAGCCCCTCAGTGGAAAAGCACCACAAAGACCTGGAGGAAGTTCTCGCAACCCTGGCACAACATAAACTGTTGGCCAAGCCCTCCAAATGTTAGTTCTTCCAAGAGCAACTACCCTTCTTGGGACATATAGTCTCAAAAGACAGCATCAAACCCAACAACCAGAAGATACAAGCCATCTGCAAAATGCCACCTCTCAAGGATAAGTTGGAACTCTGCACCTTCTTGGGAATGGTAGCCTATGTACAATGCTTCATACCCAACTGTGGCGTTTTGACTGCCCCCTTATCTGCCATAACAGGCGCCAAGTCCAAGTTTGTATAGACCCCCCAACGTGACCTCTGTTTTAGACATCTCAAGGAAAAGCTCACAACAGCACCCATCTTACAATACCCCAAAAAAGACAGGGAATACCAGATGGAAACCAACGCCTCAGATGCATCTATTGGGGGAGTCCTACAAATTAAGAATAGTGATGGTGACTTCCTGCCTGTAGCCTATGAATCACAAAAGTTGACAAATGGCAAGTGTCAATACCCAATCCACAACAAAGAACTGTTGGCCATTGTACACTACCTAGTCAAATGACGCTGTTACCTGGAACGGCTAGGAAGAATTCACAGCACTAACCAATCATAAGTTGCTCATCTATTTCAAGACACAAGCAAACCTGTCACGTTGCCAAGCGCGGTGGATGGAAATCTTAGAAAGGTTTAACATGCTCATCCAATATAATCCTGGGGCCAAACTTGAAATGGCAGACACCCTGTCCTGCCTGTATGTCCGCGCTTCTAGGGGAGAGAATGGGCTTGACCCAGACTGGCCTCTCCTATTGCTCCGTACAAAAGACAAAGGGTTCCCTGCAGGCACAACCAATATCACCAAAGAAACGGTCATCAAGAATGAACACCTCTTTGCTGATGTATACAGGACTCTTCACAGAAAGATGTTGGATGGCACAACCATCCCCTACATCCCCACACATCAACAAGTTGATACCATTCTTTGCTACTACAGAGATCTTGGACATACCAAGAGCCAAAATCTATATGGATTCCTAAAACATAAAGCCTGGTGGCCAACCTTATACCGCAATGTCCAGGAAGTGCTAGAACAGTGTGAGGTCTGCAAAAAGTTTTCCAAAAGAAAATCCCTGCTTAAGTCTGTACTCCCCATTCAAACCCAACTACTGTTCAAGGTATGGGCTCTTGACATTGTGAGCCCCATGCCAGGAAAACACAACAACAAAAAATACATCATCACAGCCATTGATTTTGCAACAAGGTGGCCAGTAGCCCAAGCAGTGAAAACGCACACCGGTAACAACGTCCAAAAATTCATTGGCAAGGAAATAATCAGCAGGTTTGGAAAGCCAGAACTCCTGATAACCAATGGGGGCAAGGAATTGACCTCCAAAGACACCAATGTGTACCTCACCAAGAATGGGGTCAAACACACTGTCACAACACCATACCATCCACAGGCCAATGGACGCATAGAGCGGCTTAATGGTAGCCTTGTGCAAGCCCTAGCCAAACTCACCGCTGGGAGAACTGAAGACTGGTATAAGCAGCTACCAACTGTGTTACTTGTGTGCCAAACCTGAGTGAACAGATCTACTGGGAAAAGCTCCTTTGAACTGGTATACAGCACACAGCCAAATATCATTCAAGCATTGACAGGACCCAAACTGGAAATTCCAAGTCAAGTCCCCCTTGCTCAGATCCTCAAGTAATAGAGGCCAACAGCAAACAAGCAGCCAAAGAAAAGGAATGCTTACAAAAGACCTTCATTCCCATCTGTCAAAGACATGAAGTTGGGGACAAAGTCTGGGTCATGAATGATGACAAAAGCAAACTACAACCCAAAAAAGTAGGGCCAGCAATCATTCTAAAGGTAAACAACAATAGCACTTACCTCATGCAAGGGCTTGGGAAACGCAAGCAAGACAAGACCCTACACCACAACCACCTAAAACCCTGCAAAGCAAGACAGAAACAACAAGAAATTGCCCTGCCGCCACCGAGCAACAGCTGGTTCAATATGGCGTCCAGGCTCCTGACAACCTCCCTGATGACCTGCCTCCAGAAGAGGCCGTCCTTCAGCTGGGGGGGGTGTCAAAACTGCAGGCTTGACCCTCCAGCAAGGTTCCAACCAAGCAGGTTTGTGACCTGCAATCCGATTACCTGGTCACTCAAAGCCAGACTAGGAAGTCAACTTGAATTACCAAATCTATCAACTTGAACAGATGATGATCCTTCACAGTGGATATCTCAATTTTGCGCTTGACTCATTATCAGGATCAAGCCACCCCCTCTTCCATCCAGCCGTGTGATTACCAATCATGTTCCTGCTATCCATTGATTCACAATAGCTATATAATCACTATCTCACAATAAAGATTATTATCTATCTTCCAAATATTTTTCCCTGTGTAACTCTGCTAAAACAGCACAGTTACAACATAATCTAACAACAATACAGCGTGAAACTGATAAGATCTGTGTGTGATGATCAGCCTGATTATTTGTGGTCAATCAGCCTAATCTCACACATGCCATATATTCCTGTTATTAATGTGTGTCAGTTGCAGCTGGCTGGAGGCCATGCAGAAAATGGCTCCTATACCTCCAGATCAGCCCCCTCAAGCTTATCATCCAGTGCAAGAAAAAATACCTTGGTTTAAATTGCAAGCAATGATGAAGTAGAAAACTTTCCAAAAGCTTCAAATTTGGTTAAAACTAAGCTTGACTATACTTTTATATCCAAAGAATTGACTTTAAAATTGTTTAATTTACCCAACAACCTGAAGGAGTTTTCATTATGCCTTTGTTGGCTGCGCGTTTTTTTAACCTTTTGTTAATTAAGGACCTTTTGATAATAATGACAAGATAGATGATCCCGGTAATATAAATATGACAATTGTATAACTAACTCCATGTAAGGAATTCCATTCCTTCTACACAAAATAATTGCAAAATTGGGTCTAGCACAAAGGAATTAGAAGATAATCTCTTCACTTATACAGATCCTGAAATCTTAGCCTTGGATACAGTCAACAACAAGCCGTTTAATCTGCATTCAAAATTTAAAAATGAATACTTTTTACTTATACACACTAAATTTAAAGCCAAATGAAAAAAGTTTTGAAACCCCTTTGAACTTAATAAATCCTACTCTAAAATCAAGAAACTCAGGTTTGCACAACAACACTGGACAACAACAACAACAACAGCAAGAATGAACATGAGGATTTTAATATAACATCTAAAATAAGCAAAAACACCCCAGTGTTTAAATCCACCAATCAAAGTGCAGATACATCCTTAAAAGTCTCCACTGCAACTCATGCCGCTCTAAACTACCAACCAGAAGCTAAAAATGAACCAAGGCAAGGAAATTACTCTCATCCAAATAAGATACCCTTCCAAGCACATAACCATCAGCCCAAATGCACCATGCAAGCACCAGCAAACCTTAATGCTTCCTGCCTTGCTGGCTGCAGCTTGCTGCAGTTCTGCAAGACAATACTTCATAATCAATCCTTGCAGCAGCCTCTGGTAACCACTCTGAATATCCCCACATTTCACTCAGTATTTAAACTGATCTTCCCCTCCTGAGAAAATTGCTCCAACAATTTTATTCCTATCTTAGCCAATAAATCTATATTTTCATATCTTCTAAAACTTGATTGGTAGATAAATAGGGCTCTCCACCAACAACATGAAGCTCATCCTCATTGTATGGGCTTTTTGTGTTTTAATTAGTTATGGGCAAGCCAATGTGAACTTCAAAACTCCTGAACTAACCCCCACAGATAAATCAGAAGACTCCATTTGGTATTTTTTGGTCCATGTTGTTGCCATGCCCCATATGTAGAAACAGCTCAATTTCCCCCCATTATTCATCCCAAGCCCCCTGGTTTGTTTTGGGATATACCAGCGTCCATTACCTCTTAAATCAATTCACTTCCTTCCTGGGGAGATTTCACTTATTTGGTCACCTCTTACACATGTTAACAATAGGGATCCCAGTAGGGTCCACTCTAGTTAAATTCAACTTGGGAGCTCTCCCTCACTCCATTAGAGAGAGATTTCCCAATGAGTGGATCCCTGACACTCCATTCCCAACTTGCCTTACTTCCAGGATTCCTTTCAGAAACCCGTGAGTGCATCTAGAAATAAATGGATCCATCTTATGCTTTACAGTTGCTGGATTAGGCTACTGACCAATATTCAATGAGGTTCTCCTTTTGTCTCTGTTCATTGCTCTCCTGAAGTACCACCTTGTTATTGGATCTGTTCAATAAGAGGGGACCTTTCATTCCGCCTGGGATTATTTTTATATACAAACTAAGTCTCCAAAGGTAGAGGAGAAGATGCCCCAACCTCCCCAATGTTTGTGCTGGGGCCACTTGGCAAGTGCTAGGGAGCAATGTTGGTTATTTCATGCTCCCAAGATTTACTTGCTCCAGGGGTAGTAAAGATTTTGGGGTTGTCTGAGAAAATTTTGATGGTAGGGCTTCAGGTTGGATTTACCTGGCTAGGATCTCTACTCCCAGCCATTGTTCATCATTATGAATACCTCCTGCCTCAGGGTAAGATCCATGATAACAGCATGACCACCTTGGTGTAGAGTAAAGGGCTTTCTGTCAGTAATATTCCTGGAACTTGTAGTTGTGTAACCAACCCGCAGACACCCGCTGTCACCAAGCAGACATCTGCTGCCACCATGCAGAAGCCCACCACTACTAAGCCTTTGCCCGCTGTTAAGGCACAGGCGCCTGCCACCACCAAGCAGATACACCCCACCACCATACAGAAGCTAGGCACCACCAATTTGTTGCCCGCTGTCATCAAGCAGATGTCCACCACCACCACGCAGAAGCCTGCCACTCTTGCCAGCCCCACCTGCAAGCCATCCGCAAACCAGAAACCCATGAGCCAGCCTGCCAACTGCCAGCTTTTGCCCTCCCATGCCAGCAGGCCAGTCCCCATTCACTCCTTTGGGAAATGGCTGAATTGGGAAACCAGGAAAGATAATTTCCCCACAGCTAAACTTGGGAGGAACTGCTGGCCAAGCTGGGAGCCTACTGGATGGGGGATGGAGTGGTAGGCTCTCCAGCAATGAAAGCTGTGCACAAACTCAGCAAATGGATCCGGATGAGTGAGGATGGCCCAACTTTCACTGTGGCAATGCAAACTGGGGTCCGGCCAGCTACCCAATCCAGTCAAGAAAGGGGGATACCAGGTGCAACTCAGGCTCTTGGTTCCCCAATGCCATGCCTTCCAGTAATCATGGTTTTCAGGTCCACTAGTATAAATAAAGACAAAATCCTCAATGATGGGTTGAGCTATCATTGAGTGAATGTCCTCCTCAACATTATCACATTGATCAATCATCTACCTAGGCTAGGCAAGTAACCTTACTAGATCTGTCATCCCTCCCCAAGCCAGAGGATTAATTATATCATCTTCACAGCTGCTGTGACAGCCTACCTTGGGATAGGGGGCAACCAGAAAGCCTATGCTCAGTTTGGACCAGAACCACAAGGACCCAAAGGGATACCATACCGTGAGCCAAAACAACTCAGCTCAATGGATTTGAACCAGTGGACACCTCTGGCACCATCTTGCCCAACTCCTAACTCGGCTAAATATGTGATCCCCAAAGTTACACTACTGTACCTTGCTAGCAGCCTTAGACAATGCAACATCCTTGTCCAAGCCTTCTGTCTGACAATGGTCCTCTATCAGATTTTCTATGCCTTGAACGACTTCTAGTTGCTGAACTTGCCACCTTAAGTTGCTAAAGGTTTACCCAGGATACTTGGGTATTACCCTTTCATAGCCTTCCTCCCCAGTGCTATAGTATGGTGGTCCCTCCTTTTTGTTATGCCTATCATCATCACTTGCATATGGTTTCTACCGGGTATTCTGAACTTTTTTCACCTTCTGGATAAGGCTGACAATTGCTGCATCTTGATGATTTGATGTGAGGTATACTTGGTATACTCTTGCTGTGATGTTGCTATTTGTTATTTTATAAGTGAGAGCTTTAGGGCCTTCTTGGACTTTTGTTGGATACCCTAGGGTTGATCCTGTTGGTCTGGTAGTCTGGGGTTTTCTGTGGTGCATGTTTGGCTTCAGTTTCACCCCCTGGCTCTGAAATACTCCCCCCTCAATCTCCTGGGAATCAGATGGGCTGTTTGTTGACCCATGAGGGGTTACATGCTTGGGTTAGGCTATTTTAGTTTGGTTCCCCTGCTTCAGGGATGCTTCTGGATCACTACCAAATAAAGTTCATCCCCTAACCCAAGTTGACTTGATTTAACTGCAACCTTTTTCTTTCCTGGTATACTTTACCTATAAAGCTTTCATCCCTTCAGTCTATTCCGTGTTGGGGTTGGGAACCTGTATATGGATTAGTTTTGGTTGCAGTGTGCTCTTTTGACTGTAAGTATTTAGATGTTTTATAATTCTGTTTCAAACCAGACACTCAGAAAATATGGCTCATTATTTTAGGGATTAGGCCATTTTCTAATGCACATGCTGCTCAAGTCGCAGCATAACACAGTTTGATTTTAAAAAGTAACTAGTTACACATTTTATATTTAAAACATTAATAACTCGATGAAAAATTAATATTTTTTCACACTGTAAACTATCAAATGAAGCTAAGAATCTTATCTTTATATTAGTGTGAAAATTTTAATATGTATACTATACTCAATATTAAAGCAAAATTAATTTAAAAGAGTATAATCCAGATTTATTATATGATTATATCTAATGATATAAAGTAGATCATTTCAAAGCTAATAAATACTCTTTTTTCAATACACAACAGATTCTTTTATTTTACAAAATTAAATATAATACTGAGAGCTTTATTTTTCCATTTTATTTTATTTAAAAAGCTCAATTCTTTAGGATTTTATGATGGTTTGAAGCCAGGATGTTTTTATACTGTTTAGATTGATTTTAAGGTTCAAGTGAGCTTCAAACCTCAAATTAAGCATTATTTAAATGGAATTCTTTAATATTTTATCATTTAAAAATATGCAGAAGAGTTACAATTAACTGAATGCATCATTTTAATTGATTTGCATTGATTACAAAGAGGTTATGGTGTAATAATAATGCTTAGCTGCTTCACATATATCACTTGTGCATGAAAACTGAGTATTTAATTAATTCTGCAAACATAAATTCAAATTCAAACTATAGTAAAAGCTAGCACACCATTTCTTTTGGAAGGGTGTCATTTAGCTTGGTATATAAAAGCTAAAGCACCACAAAGCTTCTAATCCAAAAGACCCTATTCAAAGGCCACATTCTGATCATAACTACTCCTTCATTAAGGCACATTTCAGAGATATGACCTAATTACAGATTCAAAATACTACCATGTCCTCAGTTAAATTTACTTCTGCCATGCTACCCTTTTTTCCCTGGGAGCTTCAACAAAAAGAGAGATAATTGCAATGTTAAAAATGGCATTCCTCTTTATTGCTGGTGATGATCTTGATAATTTCATCAAGCACTTCCTTACTCAAACTGAATTTGGGAAAGCTCAGTTCCTGCCAACTATTCAAAATCAAAAAAGCAATGAGTTTATTGAAAACTTAAAGGATCTCATAAAATCTTCTCCTCAAAAGTATCTCCCAGCCTTGCAATCTCTGTTTACTTCTGGTTACTCTTTAAAAGAACTTAATAATATGGGGCTTAATATAACCAAAAGTGAGTTTGAATACTCAAGAAAAATAAATAAAAATAAAAATGTAATATTAAACAAAAAAAAACCAGAAAAATAATAACTATTCATTAAAAAAGAAATAACTAAAAAATAATTAAAAAATTGCTGGAAAATGCTTTTGAAACAAGCCAGTTTACAAAAAAAGTGCCTGAAAAAATTTATAAAGATATAGAAAAAGAGATGAGTAATTACTCAACTAAAATTAAATACTCTCTACTTAAAACAAAAAAGAAATATACAAAAATATGAAAATAAAAAACGAAATTTCAGTTTCACTTTCTACTTACTATAAATTAATCCCTAAAAATATAATAAAAATTAAAAAACAAACCAATATGTACAATATTTGTAATTTAAAAAATTCACTAGAAAAAAAGATGGAAGAATGTGAAAGTAAAAACTTACCATTACCAGAATCTATAGACAATGACTTAAAGACTATTAATCAGCACCAAGTCTTTTATGTTCATCAAAATTGCAAATATAAAAAAGATATTAATGAATTAGATGATGAGTCTTGTGTTGTAGTTATAGATTATAAAGAAAACTTAAAGGTTGGAGGTGGTTCAATTGAGACCAATAATTGTTTTTATTCAAAAAAACCAATCTCATTATTAGGGGTTGCATTAGTTTTTAAAGAAAACAATAAAATTAAATATGAATATCATGATTTTTTGTCTCAAATATTATCACATGATTCTTTATTTTCAGGTGAGTTTTTTAGAAAACTTCTTAAATTAGATAGATTTAAAAAATAAAAAAATATATAAGTATATGTTGTAACTGTGCTGTTTTAGCAGAGTTACAAGGGGAAAATATTTAGAAGCTAGATAATAATCTTTATTGAGAGATAGTAATTATATAGTTATTGTGAATCAAGGATAACAGGAACATAATTGTGTTGATCACACAGCTGGATGGTGAAGGGGGTGGCTTGATCCTGGTAATGAGTCAAGCGCCAAAACAAGGTATCCACCATAAAGGATCTTCATCTGTTCATGTTGTTAGATTTGGTAATTTGAGTTGACTTCCTAGTCTGGCTTCAAGTGAACTGATAATTGGATTGCAGGTCACAAACCTGCTTGTTTGGAACCTTGCTGGCGGGTCAAGCCTGCTGTTTTGACATCCCCCAACTGAAGGTTGGCCTCCTCTGGGGGTAAGTTGTCAGGGAGGTCATCAGGAGCCTGGGCGTCGTACTGGACTAATTGTTGTTCTGTGGCAGGCAGGGCAGTTTTGTGTTGTTTTTGTCTTGCTTTGCAGGGTCTCAGGCAATCATGGTGTAGGGTCTTGTCTTGCTTGCATTTCACAAGTCCTTGCACAAGGTAATTGTTATTGTTGTTTACCTTTAGAATGATTGCTGGTCCTACTTATTTGGGTTGTAGTTTGCTTTTATCAACTTTCATAACTCAACCTTTGTCCCCAACTCCATGTCTATCTTGGATGGGGACAAAGGTTTTTGCAGATGTTCATTTCCCTTTTCTGTTTGTTTGCTGTTGGCCTCTATAACTTGAGGGTATGAGCGCGGGGGACTTCACTTGGGATTTCCAGTTTGGGTCCTGTTAATGCTTGGATGATGTTTGGCTGTGTGCTGTATACCAACTCAAAAGGGCTCTTTCCAGTGGATCTGTTCACTTGGGTTTGGCACACAAGTAGTGCAGTCAATAGCTGCTTATACCAGTCTTCAGGTCTCCTGGCAGTGAGCTTGGATAAGGCTTTCACGAGGCTGCAATTTAGCCGCTCTATATGTCCATTGGCCTGTGGGTGATATGGTGTTGTCACAGTGTGTTTGACCCCATTCTTAGCAAGGTATATGTTGGTGTTTTCAGAGGTCAATTCTTCCCCTCCATCAGTTATCAGGAGTTCTGGCTTTCCAAACTTGCTGATTATTTCTCTCCCTATGAACCATTGCATGTTGTTGCCAGTGTGAGCCTTTACTGCTTGGGCTACTGGCCATTGTGTAGCAAAGTCTATGGCAGTGATGATGTATTTCTTATTGTTGTATTTTCCTGGCATGAGGCCAACAACATTGAGGGCCCAAACCTCAAAGGGTAGCTATGTGTGGATGGGTAGTACTGACTTTGGAGTGGCTTTGATTTTAGCAAATTTTTTGCATACCTCACATTGATCTAGGACTTATTGAACGTCACAATACAGGGTTGGCCACCAGCCTTGTGTTAAAGAAATTTGTATAAGTTGCGGCTCTTGGTAAGCCCTAGGCCTCTATGGTATTGTAGGCTGGTGTCCACTTGCTGGTGTGTGGGGATGTAAGGGATGTTAGTCCCATCAGACATTTTTCTGTGCAAGTTCCCATACACGTCAGCAAATAGGTGTTTGTTTTTAATGAATTTTTCCTTTTTTATGTTGGTTGTACCAGGAGGGAAACCCTTGTCTTTTGTTTGTAGTAACAAGAGAGTCCAGTCTGGGTCAAGCCCATTTCCCCCTCTTATGGCACGGACATACAGGCGTGAGAGGGCGTCTGCTATGGTGATCTTGGGACCAGGTTTGTACTGTATGAGCATGTTGAATCTCTCCAAGAGTTCCATTAAGCAGGCTTGGCGGTAAGATAGACTTGCTTGAGGTTTGAAATATATGAGCAACTTGTGGTTGGTTAATGCTGTGAACTCTTCCTGCCGTTCCAGATAATAACGCCATTTGACTAGACAGTGAACAATGGCTAGCAGTTCTTTGTCGTGGATAGGGTATTGACACTTGCCATTTGTCAACTTTTGTGATTCATAGGCTACAGGCAGGAAGTCACCATCACTATTTTTGATTTGTAGGACTCCCCTGATGGATGCACCTGAGGTTTTGGTTTCCATTTGGTATTCCCTGTCACATTTGGGGCATTGCAGGATGGGAGCTGTTGTGAGCTTCTCCTTGAGGCATCTAAAATAGAGGTCACATTGGGGGGTCCACACAAACTTGGATTTGGCGCCTGTTATGGCAGATAAGGGGGCAGTCAAAACGCCACAGTTGAGTATGAAGCGACGTACATAGGCCACCATCCCCAAGAAGGTGCAGAGCTCCAACTTATCCTTGGGTGGCAGCATCTTGCATATGGCCTGTATATTTTGACTGTCAGGTTTTATGCCGTCCTTTGAGACTATGTGTCCCAGGAAGGGTAATTGCTTGCAGAAGAACTGGCACTTGGAAGGCTTGGCCAACAGTTTGTGTTGGGCCAGAGTAGCAAAGACTTCCTCTAAGTCCTTGTGGTGCTGTTCCACTAAGGGACTGTAGATGATGATGTTGTCCAGGTAGACTAGGGCATGCTTGCCTATGTGTGGCGTGAATGCTTGGTTCATGAAGGTCACAAAGATGAAAGGGGCGTTTGTCATGCCAAAGTTGAGCACCACACATTTATATGAGCCGTATTTAGTGCAGAAGGCGGTTTTGGGGATGTCTTCCTCCTTAATACAAATCTGGTTGTAGCCTGCAGTCAGATCAATCTTGAAGAAGACTGTGGCTCCTCCCAAGGCGTCAAAGAGATTGGCAATCAGTGGTAGTTGATAACAATTCTTGATGGTAACTTTGTTTAGGGCTCAGTAGTCTGTGACCAGGTGCAAGGTACCGTTTTTCTTGGCCACAAATAATACAGCAGCCACAAAAGGAGACTGTGAGGGGCGGATAAGTCCTTTCTCCAAAGCCTCCATGAGATAGGCGTGTAGGGCGTTGTCTTTGTTTGGGGTCAGCCTGTAGATAGGGCGTGCTTTGGGTACAGCCCCCTTGAGTTGGATGGAGTGTTGGATGTGTTTCTCAGGGGGCAGCCCGGGTACCGCTTCCTTGAAGATTTCTGGATGGTGGGCCACAATTTTGCAACCCTGAGGCATGGAGGTATTCTGGTGATCTTTGAAGTGTATGATCTTGTACTGGCAGGAGTCCCAGTCAATTGCCTTCAGGTTCTCCTTTTTTCTAGGGTCTCTGTGATGTGCACAAAGACGTGGTTGCGTAGGAGTTGGTCCACTGAGTCAGGGTAGATCTGGTGATTGACACCTTCACACTTAATGGTCAAGACTGAGGTCGCCCAGTATATGTGAGGGTTGTTCTTTTGTAACCAGTCTAACCCCAGTACAATGTCAAACCTTGGGAAGTCAATGATGGGACCCTGGATGGTGGAGTGGAGGCTCTCAAGCATGACAGAGAAGGGGTAGTTTCCTTTTTCACAGTGATGTGGTGTTCATCAGCCAGGACCACGTTTTTGATCCATAAAGGATTATTGGTTAGCTTGAACTTATCTACAAAGCTGCTGTTGACTAGGGTTCAATCCACACCCAAATCCAGGAGTGCTGAGCCTATGTAACTGCAAAAATGGAAAGGATAGGACCTCAGTTTATTGGGATGTCTGGCAATGGTGTACAGTACTGGGTCCTCTGAGGGTACTTGGATCATTGGGCATTGGTCCATGTCCTTGGGTCAGTACTCATCATTGGGCAAGTTGGGAGTTTTGTGGGGAGAGCTTGGCTTTCTTAATGCTCTCCCTGGGCTTTTCCCTTGTTTTGATTGCTGCATGGCAGTGGTACAGAAATGGGTATAATTTGACTGGTCATTGTCTCCATTCCCATGTCTGTTTGAGCTTATGGGTTTGTGGTTGGTGCTATTCCTGTTGAACCAGGGGGTGGTCGGGTGAAATGCCTGCCTGTGTGGGAATCCTTGGGTCTCTCTTGTTTTCCCGTTTGTGCCTTATGAAGGGCGTTGGAGGTTTGTTCTGCTTTCTCCGCTTTGCAGTACAGGCTTTGTAGGTTGGTGACTTGTCCAGGTTCATGTGTCTCATCACATGCGGCTTGAGGGCGTCATAGTACATGAGGTGTGTGGCTGGGGTGTAAAGGCCATGTCAGATGGTGCACAAAGTTGGAGTTCCTTGTAGGCGGGAGTGAGTTCCTTCACGGTGCCTGTCTGGGTTAGGTTCTTTACTTGGGGTATGATCATGAGCGCCATATTCTTAAGCACAAACCTTGCAAATAAGTCTTGCTTGAAGGTATCCCAGTTCTTGTTGGTGTGTTCCTCATGTCACTTGTCACACCAGGTGCCAGCGTCATGGGTCAGGCGGAGGGAGATTTCCACAATCCAAAATTGCTTTGGGCATTCCATCTGAGCCAGCTTGCTTTGGGCGGACTGGATCCATACGGCAGTGTTGTTGTTGTTGGCCCCAGCAAAAGGTTCTAAAGCAGTGCTTTGCAGTCCTTGGGCTACGTAGGCAAGCATGGTGTTTTTGTTGGTTGGCCGCAGCATGGAGGCAGGAGCCTGGAAGAACCCTTGTGCCAACATGGCGTTGAAGACAGGTAGTTGAATCACTGTATTCTGGTACAGGACAAAGCCACTGGGTATCTTGGCACCAGGGGTGTACAGGGTCCAGTCAAGCAGGAGGCCAGACATAATTCTATCAAGGATTTGTTGGCCGCGGTGCATGTGGGCAACAGGCAGAATTTTTTAAAATAAGATAGGATGGAGAACCTACCTGTGCTACCAATGTTGTAACTATGCTGTTTTAGCAGAGTTACAAGGGGAAAAAATATTTAGAAGCTAGATAATAATCTTTATTGAGAGATAGTAATTATATAGTCATTGTGAATCAAGGATAACAGGAACATGATTGTGTTGATCACACGGCTGGATGGTGAAGGGGGTGGCTTGATCCTGGTAATGAGTCAAGAGCCAAAACAAGGTATCCACCATAGAGGATCATCATCTGTTCATGTTGTTGGATTTGGTAATTTGAGTTGACTTCCTAGTCTGGCTTCAAGTGGCCGGGTAATTGGATTGTGGGTCACAAACCTGCTTGTTTGGAACCTTGCTGGCAGGTTGAGCCTGCTGTTTTGACATATAGACTGATAATGGAAATTAGTTTAGATCATATGAATTTTTATATTACTTATTTAAAGAGGCACCTAAATATATTAAGGGTTCTATAAAATATAATTGTTTTGTTGAATTTCATGGAAAAAGCATTGTTGATGGTCACTTTGGTGTAATATAAAAAATGTTAAAGGGAAAAGAAAATGTACTTTATATTAACAACATTAATGATCTAAAAAAATATTTGTGAGAAAGAAGAGAAGAATTATACAATTCAGCTTTGACTGGTTCAATTGTTTATCAAAAAGCATTTTTTATATTTATGAAAGGAAATTTAGGTCTATAAAAAGAGAGCTTGAAGTTAAAAATCTGCACATTAATCTTTCCTATTTGATAAAGGATGAGAAGTTATATACTTTGCCTTTAACATTTGAAAGCTTCTCAAAATATTCTGAGATAAATTATCATTTGAAATCACGTGATGATACTGTAAGGTCTCATAGTTTGTGGTAGATGATTGTAAACTAAAGCTTTAATACCATTTATATTTATGTTGGTCAAATACAAAAAAGTAGGTAAGGTTTGTAGTAACAACTGGACCAGGGCTCCTAGAAGCTTGTAGGAGGTAAAATAAGGGCTGAGGCGGTTGATTAATCCTAAGAAAATAAAGTAGAATCCAGTCTTAATGACTGAAGACTTGGTCAAAAAATCAATTTCTAAATCAGGGAATTGCTCATCACTAGTTGGAGGATTAAAACTATCAATAATAAAATTGTGTGTATTATTATAGAAACTACCTAACTGATGAAATAGAAAATAAAAAGGAATCATAAGATTGAAATTAAAGTTTAAAACTAGATTGGAAAAGAAAAC
Organism: Entomophthora muscae; assembly: GCA_014839935.2. Lineage (NCBI taxonomy): Eukaryota > Fungi > Entomophthoromycota > Entomophthoromycetes > Entomophthorales > Entomophthoraceae > Entomophthora > Entomophthora muscae. Next base: position 70,926 of record QTSX02002887.1, read on the forward strand.
ACAAGCCACAAACCCTAACAAGTACCTTTTTTGAGGTGCAAGTCAAACAATCTCAAATTACTGTTGAGATTGGAAAACTAAGCCTTTTTATTTACTTGGTAGTGAGGTGCAGAACTGAGGTGAGATACATTTAACCAAGATTGGTTACTGAAAATGGTGGAAGGAAAGCAAAAGCAGAAATGCATGTTTCTTGTGGTTTAAACTTAAAAAGTTAGTCACCAGCGTAAAGGGGATAACAGAAGGACGGTAATGCTTGGCAGGAGGTCAGAGCGAGAGCAAAAAGCAGAAGAGCGGGGAAAACCTGGTCTGAAGATGCTGGTGTAAGCAGGAAAAGCAAAAAGGTATTTGGATTTTGGATTTGAATATTATTAACTAACATTTTTGGTCCGTGGTTTGAAACTCAACCAGAAGAAAACAAGGTAAGCTTTGAACTTAAAACTAACTGTAAAAAATAGGAGGAATGTTGCCAGTCAAAAGGGAATGAATATAAGGAATATTTCTGAATAAAATGAGCCAATAATAACCCAATTCTTTCAAAAGTAAATAATGGAGTCCAAAAATACTAGCAGCAAAAAATAGAAAGGAGAATCCTGACAGATACCAGAGAAACAAAAATATCAGAAGATGCTAGTGGTGCATTAGGGCAAGTTCATGAAGTAGGGCAGCTTACTAGAGAGTGTGTTTTAAATAGAGTTATCAGTCTTTCAAAAACAACAACCTTTTTTCTGGAACAAACTAAGGACATTTATGATGAGCCAAAGATAGGGTAATAGCATTTATAGCTTTGGGGTCGCTATTACTCTCCCATGCAACTCATCATAAATATTTTTGGTTTGTAGTAGCACTATAAGTTGCAATTTTCAATTCTAAAATCAATAAATTATTTTTTTAAAAATCACCCAAGCCCGAGATCAATTAAATATTTGGGATTGATTTTATTTCACTCTTTCTGAATAATTTGAATATGAATAGTGTGATCAAGTTATAAAATAATCAATCTGGCATCTAGGCATAACAAGAAAAATAATGGCCCACTTGTTTGGCTTGGTCCATTCTGGGTTAGTTAGTTCTCATCCTCGGGGCGATAGAAGCTACTGTCCTGCGTTGCTGGGATTGTTCTGGTAAGTGAGAGGTTAGCTTTCTTATCGATATATTTCCAACTCTGTGGGAGCTATATCTTTTTGGACTATTGGCTTCACCTTTTGCATTGATTATATATATCTCTTATTAGCATCGTGGTGCATTGTTCCTTGTATGAGATTGATTTATATAGTGGTTGAATATGGGGGTTGATTATTAAGTTATTGGAGATTACTGGGGTTGGTTTAGTTTACGGTTGTTATTTAGCAAGTGATATGATTGGTTATAAATCTACATACCGTGGATGATTAAGCTGTTATACGGTTTCCACTTGTCGGTTTGAGGTTATGGGGAATTAATAAGTAGAAGGGTGATCTGTTTTTGGCTACTTGGAGATAAAAAAGGAATCCTTCAAAAGGGATCATGTCTAGCGTGGTCTGCGATGGATCTTCTTTAAGGGAGGGGATGCGATTGATTTTGGGGTTGAAGTTGGAAGTGGATGTTTAAAATATTTTGTATTTTAAAATGCCCTGGCTGGGGGTATAAACCATGGGGGTTCAGGTAGAAGCTTTTTGGCGGGGAATTCGTGGGATCTCTCTTTGGTCTGATCCATCAGCTTGTCATGGATGTGATTGAATAGCTAAGGGATTGGTTGATTCCTTTTCGCATGGATTTATTACTGAATTGTTCTTGAAAGTTTAAATATTTCCTTGGGCATAGAGACTGCTTGTTTATATTTTATTTTAAATCATCCTTGGTCAAGAAGACATGTTTTGAGCGGGTATTATAGAATTTCATATTCGTGGAAGGGGATATTGATTTCGGTTGTATGGTATATTGGATTGATGCGAGGCAGTGAATTGGCAGCTCTTGTGGTTGCAGTTCATCGTGGGAAGCTATGATGTAATATTCTGGGATCTGAGGGGAATAAATATTTAGTTACAAGAGGTTAGTGATTTATGCTGTCAGGGTGGAGTTGGGAGCTAATTTTCTTTGAGGACTTTTTAATTGGTCGTTGGGGTTTCGTATATAGGGTAGATTGCCATTTCTGTATCGGGAGGATTAAGAACGTTGCAAAAGTACTTTGGGATTTGGCAAGTAGTATGGGGGATGAAGTCATCTTGGGCCCAATTAGGCAGGGCATGGGTCTAAATTTTCTTGGAAATGATTGGTGGATTGAGTAGGGGAACTAATCGGAGAATAGAATGGTGGGGTATGGTAGTTGGGAACAACGCAAGGGATGTGCACAACCGAAGGGGAGAGTAGAATGGCACGGGGCAGCTTGGACTAGCGCAACGAAGTTCAACTGGAGTTTGGGTTGGATTTAGTCAGGGGCGGGCGTGTTTTGTGAGAAATTAATTAGATGATAACAGCCATTACGGGAAACGCAGGCATGCCGCAGGCTAATATGCGCCTGCAAGAACAGAGTATGACAATTAATAATTTAGACAAGAAGGAGGCGTACCGACGCCGCGTGGAGGATATGGTGACTTTGATTGAGGAGGGTGCCGTGTACAAGCGCGGCCCTCGCCCCCTGCAGATCTGGCAGAAGCGGTACATGAAGTTCCCCCGTGGCCATTACAACTTCTCTTTGATGAGCCTGCGGGTGGTGCACCGCAAGAATCTCAAGAAGAGAAGCGACAGCGAGGAGTATGCCCGGGTGAATCGATTGCTTTTCGAAGCCTTGGCCGCGGCTACCGTCAGCGCCGAGGACATGATTGTGTACTACAAGAGCAGCGAACCAAAGGAGCTGCCCCAGGGCTTGATTTATCTCAAACACGTGACGGGCGTTGAGGCGATCAAGAAGAGCAGCAAAGCGAATTCGTTTGTGGTGCGTACGCAGATCCGTGACTACGTGTTCAGCACCAAGTCAGCTGCCGATGCCGAGGCTTGGGTCCAGAGCATCCAAACCAGGATCCGCGAACATGTGCCCGACCTTACTGATACTCGCGGATACCAAATCTCCTACCGTCAGCTAGGTAAGCTTAACCGACGATCCCTACTAACCCAGCAGTCGAAGGCAAGCCGATCATCAGCGAACAGGGCCAAGAGGACGAGGTATTCTCTGCTTCCGAGATGGAGTTTGAGCCCAGCGAGATGGGCGCCTTTGGTTCGTTTGTCGATCGCACCATCCAGCCCTCCGACGAAGCCCTTCTAGACATCAACGTGTCCAGGCGCAGTGCTACCATAACCGGTCCAAACCCCACTCAGATGAAGGAGACCCCCTTCCAGACAACCAAGGAAAAGCCTTCTCGCATGGCCAAACTTCAGAACACCCGGCTTCTGGCAAGATTCTTTAACCGCCCCGCCGCCCGTGAAAAGGACCTCGTAGGCGCGTCACGCGTGTTTGCGCCAAACGCCAAGGAGCACAAACCAACCGAAGATCTGAACCACACCAAGATCACACTTGACAGCTCAATGTCCACCACCGAGTCCCCAAAGAATAAAGAAACCATCCTTGCTGAAACTCCAACGGTACCTTCTCCAAAATGCCCTGCCCCCGAGTTGAGCCCCGAGGCCCTTGAAATCATCCAAGAGGAATCTCTCAAGGCTACTGCCAAGGCCGCCTCCGATGAGAAGCTCCCTCTGGATCTTCCCATCGAAGACTCGGCAATCACTTCTGAACAAGAGGCTGCTGACATTTCAAATGTTCTGGAACAGACAGAAGCTGTTGGGCAAGCAATTGAAGTTGCTTCGAAAGAGATCGAGCATGATTCTGGGACCGACACCTTAACGGAGCAGGAAACTGATCAAGTTGCTGACCTCCAAGTGGCTCCCACTGACCAGGAGCCAGAATTGGCCCTGAATCAATGCCAAGTTTCACCGGAAACACTCGTCGAAGCCGAGGTTGAACAGGAAACTGAGCAGGTGCCTGAAGCTATACAAGCACCAGAAGAGGAAACCGAACAGGAGCTTGAACTGGATCAAGAAGCTGAGCAGGGACCTGTAATCGAGCAAGTAGTTGAACAGGAGCCTGAAGCTGAGGAGATTGAACAGGAAACTGAGCAAGAGCCCGAGGTCGAACAGGAAACTGAACAAGAAACTGAACAAGAGCCCGAGGTCGAACAGAAACCTGAATCTGATCAAGAAGTTGAGGTTGACCAGCAAGTTGAGCAGGAAACTGAACAAGAGCCTAAAGTTGAACAAGACGCCCAAGTTGAGTTGGAGGTTGACCAACAAATCGATCTTGAAGTAGAGCAAGAAGCTGATCAGGAAGCCGAGCCTGAAGTTGAGCCAGAAACCACAGTTACCGCTGAACCAGAAGCGGTTTACGAGGAGCCTCAGACCGAAGAGAAATCACTGGATGATTCGGATCAAGATGCCCGACCCTTCCTTGCCCGTCTCCTGACCTTTCGTTCCCAGGATCTTCCCCGCAAGACCCATGACGAGGTCCAGGATCTTCCAGTTGATGCTGAAGTCAACGAGAACGGGACTTTTCTTTCCAAACTCATCACCAAAGCCATCCCGAGAGAATCTCGGGAGGAGGGGACATTTCTTTCCCGGTTCCTTTCCCTGCGCAGCCCTGCCATGGCGCCTCAGCCACCCAATTCCCCTAATGATTTTCAGACCCACATCCCCCTCTCCCCCGAGCCGGCGCCCGAACCCCACCTAGCCCACTCCGTCGACGCTTCGCCCTTCCCTGCTCCCTTGGAGGAGATCCTGGACTCGGCTTATCTACCTGGGGAAAATCCCTTGGAGGGGATCAGCATTGACGATATGACCCCCCAGCCCACAAAGCTGCTTATAAATGTCTCCTTGCCCGACACCCCCGCCACCGAAGCGATTCAAGGCATTGTCCTTGAGGAGGAAGGCGACGATTCTCTCCCAGCCGCACTGGTGGAAACGAAATCGGAGCAGACTATCGTGGTGGGGCAGGAAGCTGAGCAGGTGCCCGAAGTTGAGCTTGGAACCGAGCAGGAAATTGAAGCTGGACATGAGCCTGAAGCTGTAGAGGATCCTGAGCAAGAACTCCAAGCTGAAGTTGAACCAGAGCAGGAACCTGTTGTAGATCCTGAAGTCGAACAAGGACTGGAAGCTACACAGGAGGCCGAGCAGGAAGTTGAAGATGAACAAGGAGCTGTTGTAGGGACCGAAGCTGAGCAGGAACCTGCTGTTGAACCCAAAGCTGAAGAGGAACCCGAAACTGCTGCTGAACAGGAGCCTGAAACTTCAGCTGAGCAACAAGTTGAAGCTGAACCTGAGCAGGAACCTGCTGTAGAGCTCGAACCTGAACAGGAGCCTGAAACTGCAACTGAACAAGAAGCTGAGCAGGAAGCTATTATAGAGGCTGAAGCTGAACAGGAACCTGAAGCTGAACCTGAGCAGGAACCTGCTGTTGAACCCAAAGCTGAAGAGGAGCTGGAAGCTGCAACTGAGCCTGAACCCGAAACTGCAGCTGAGCAAGAAGCTGAACCTGAGCAGGAACCTGCTATTGAGCTTGAAGCTGAAGAGGAGCTGGAAGCTGCAACTGAACATGAAGCTGAACAGGAACCTGAAACTGCAGCTGATCAAGAAGCTGAACCTGAGCAGGAACCTGCTGTTGAGCTTGAAGCTGAAGAGGAGCTGGAAACTTTGGCAGAGCAAGAAGCTGAAGTTGAACAGGAACCTGAAACTGCAGCTGAGCAAGAAGCTGAACCTGCTGTAGAGCTTGAACTTGAACAGGAGCTGGAAGCTGCACAAGAGGCTGATCAGGAGATTGAAGTTGGGAAAGAAGCTGAAGAGGGGCCCAAAACTGCACCGGAACAAGAACTCGAAGCTGGACAGGAACCCGAAACTGTAGCTGAGCAAGAAGCTGAACCTGAGCAGGAACCTGTCGTAGAGTTTGAACCTGAAGCTGTACAAGAGACTGAGAAGGAGGTTGAAGCTGGATCAGAAGCTGCTGTAGAGACAGATGGTGAAGCTGAGCAAGAACCTGAAGCTGAACCTGAAGCTGTTGTAGAGGCTCAAGCTGAAGTTGAACAGGAGCTGGAAACTTTGGCAGAGCAAGAAGCTGAAGCTGATCAGGAGCCTGAAACTGCAGCTGAGCAAGAGGTTGAAGATGAAGCTGGGCAGGAGACTGCTGTTGAGCAAGAAGCAGATCTCGAAGTTGCACAAGAGCCTGAGCATCAAGTCGAAGCGGAACAGGAAGCTGATCAGGATATTGCTGGTGATCAGGAGACTGAAGAAGAAACCACACAAGAGCCTGAACAGGAGCATGAAGTTGAACAGGGAACTGAACTTGAAGCAGAGAATGAACTTGATCAGGAACCTGAGGTAGAAGCTGAGCCTGAAATTGAGCAGGGGACTGCTGTTGAGCAGGAAGTTGAACAAGAGCCCGAACTTGAAGCTGCCCAAGGACTTGAAATCGAAGCTGAACAGGTCCCTGAACAGGGATCTGAAGCAAAACATGAGATTGAGCAAGATCCTGAACCTACCGTTGATCAAGAGCTTGAAGATGTGAAGGGCTCTAAGCAAGAACCTGAAGTCAAAGGAGTTATTGCTGAACCTATACCTGTTGACGTATCAGGCTCCACTAAGGAGGAAAAGACCCCCCGGGAGCTTCCTTCCATTTCAGTTCCTGATGCCAGTCTACAGAGCGACTCTTTACTTAAAGAGCAGGCAATATCTCCTCCTTCTAGCCCTACCAAGCGCCAGTCCTCCTTTATGACTTTGCTAGGGGAATATGCATATTCCGCTGTAGTTCCACGCACTGTGGCAGTTGCTGAAGTTCTCGAGGAAGAGATCAACCCCCACTATGTCAAGATCGCCGCGAGTGCTGCTCATTCTGGCTTCCTGATCAAGCAATCGTACTTGCTGCACTCCAACAACTTGCGGTACGCCATTCTGGCTGAGGATGGAGTTCTAAATTATTACCGCTCCTCCCGGGTTGTCTCTGAAGGGAAGCCCATCCGCCTGGATGCCTCCAGCACCGTTGTCCCTGTCGATGCTGCCAACTTGACCATCACCAACCAATCCGGAAGCTTCTACTTCACCGCCCGCAACTCCAAGGAACGTGACGAGTGGGTGGTGGCTATCCAGCGCTTCACCCAGCCTGGCCAGCAATAGTGTTAGATATCCCCAGTAAATTAATATTTATATCTACTTTAAATCGATCATTTCCAAGTATGCAACATACCCCTTGCCTAAACTGATGAATAATATTATATTTTAAATTATATTTCAAATTTATATTTTAAAATTATATTTTAAATCCATCTTCCTTCTTACCCAATAATCCCCCTATCCTGCATACATTGTTTACCTACAACCATCAGATGAGATAAACCCTATCTCACACCCTTAAAAAATATTCCAGATCCATTCCTCAAAGAATACGTTCCCTTTGAATTTACATCCAAGAGGGCAAACTATTACATCTCCTTAAACTTGAATCTATGTTGGGTCAGTTACACAGAAAGTAATCTTCTTATCCTCCATCAACCCTATAGAAAAAGGCATCCCTATCCATGCCTCTGACTTGAATATGGCTAAGAGACAGATATTTTTGATATAAATAAACGTGTACATTAAATCTATACTGAGTCATATCGCTCCTTTAGAAAAGCATATCCCCTGAATACACTTTGCCAACTCCTATGCAGCAACTTTCCTTGGATATACCGGGTGAAGTACTGTGATGGGATTGGAACCGAGTAAGCTGGGATGCTAAATGATCCAGATTCAAGTGGGTACACCTTCCAGCCATGGTATGCACTAATTTTGGCTGGAAGATACCCGTCAGTTATTCTTCCGACAAGTTCGATCCACTAGAACTTTCTTCAGAAGCGCTTGTTTAGCTTCACGATAGACCAAAGGTTTAAATATGCCATGTTTACTAATAAGAGCTACGATATACGCATACTATTATTTTAATTGTATTTGTGTACCTAGCAGGCTTGACTTTAAAGCTACCCGTTAAAAAGCCAACCCAATCAACCTTTTCTGCCATAAGATAAATTAAGGTCATTGAAGGGTCTAGGTTTATGGATAGGCTCTCTTTGTCCTGTATCATCAATCCTTCTTGCTGCAAAGTTAAACAGCTTGCACCCGAAGAAAACTCTAGCTGGATCAGGTTGGACGGAAGAACAGTTGGCGGGATCCCCTCCTGCCCCCGATGATTGCCCGACTCTGGACCAATTACCTTTGGCTTGGTGCAACTAGGGTAGGGACCGGAGCAGCACCTGTGTAACCACGGTGTCACAACCCCATTTTTTGGATGTTCTGGATTGGTTCACAAAACAATCCATGTGATTTTGTGTCACAACTTTCGGAGTGGGTCACAATTCGTGCCTCACTCCATTGTGTAGATCACAAAATATAAACAGAAGGGGGGTTTCAAATATGAACCAGATGGTTTCATTTTGTGAAGGGGCACATGATGTAGAATTAGACCAAGTTCAGTTGTGGGAGTTTTACTTTTTAAATTGAATTTATTGAAGCTTTACCTCACAATGATAGATTTGATCATACCACAGTTTGCTTTAGATAATTATATTAAAACACTATCAAAATATTTACAATATCTACTTCAATTGAAAAGAATAGCTTGTATACTTATTATTTGACACAACACAAAACCACATGAGATTGTGCTTGGTCACACCACAATCTATGTAGATTTGCTTTGTGGCTTTAGGAGCAGGGCACAAAATGTGGCAGTTGAAATTGTGGACTTCTCCCTAAAAACCCAAAACAAATCTGCATGGATTGTGATGTGGCATGAAGGTCACAAAATGAATTGTGCTCAACTGACAAAGTCACCAAACCAATTGTGCCAATTTTGGTGCCCCTCCTAACCCTAGGTGCAACAGCTGCCTAGAAAGTCCTCCCCTTAAACCAACCCCAGCATTCTTGCAACATTGAGATATATGCTCTGGCAGGATAGGTTATAAGCAGGTACCTGATCTCAGCAGGGGTGTATTTCAGGAACAAGGAATGAAATTAAACCAACTCAGCCCCAATGAAAGGTATCTTGGAACAAAAATATATATAGCTAAGAGATCTCCAACAATAGAAACAGCTCTAACCAAACTGATCCATGCTGACCATTAATTACCCGCTCCATTAAGTGTGGCCCACCCTGAGGCTACAAACTGGGCTGAAAATTAGCCATATATTTTAGGGAAGCGTTGATTATATCCTTTTGGGAAGTACATACTACAGAATATAGGGAATTAAGGAGGAGAACAATATCTTTATCAGATGTAGAATAAGAATACTATATATCTAAGCAATCAGCCAGATATCATCCATGTAGATCATGGATAGCATATGTTCTGGAAGATCCAGGTCCCTTTAGAACTTGGGGTGATCCAGGTGCAACATCCAGATTTTTTTCTTCCTAGGGCCACCTGTAAAGACCCAACAATTGGGAGAGTATTTTAGCAAAATAAGGTACCAAGTTGGCGACTTGGAAACCTGTGAGCGCTGTCACAATGGGATAGACTGTCATCATCCATCAAAAGACCATGGCGTGTATGTTATAACGTCTGAAATTACCGGCAAAATACATGAGTACGTAGTATATACAGGTGGATATGGCTACAGACGGGTGGAGTGGGGCAATACAGTAGTTTTAAAAGCTATGGCGACTTGGAAACCTGTGAGCGCTGTCACAATGGGATAGACTGTCATCATCCATCAAAAGACCATGGCGTGTACGTTATAACGTCTGAAATTACCGGCAAAATACATGAGTACGTAGTATATACAGGTGGATATGGCTACGGACGGGTGGAGTGGGGCAATACAGTAGTTTTAAAAGCTATGGCGACAAGCAAAAATTCTTCAGATTTAAACAAAATGATTTCAGATTTAAACGAAATCCAACTCTCAGGTTAAAATATACACTCTCTTAACAGGGTTTATTGGCATTACTGGACAAAATGAGTCAACACAGCAACAAAGGGCTCACGCGCAAAGCAAACCCATTCAAAATATAACCCAAAATACATTGATTCACAAACAAAATGGTGTGAGTTGACTTTTGGTGTACATATGGGTCATTATTTTTCTTGTTATGCCTAGGCGCCAGATTTATCCTTTTATAACTTAATTGCATTATTCATATTCAAATTATTCAGAAAGCTTAAAATACAATCAACAAATTCCAAAACTTTAATTGATCTTGGGCTTAAATGATTTTTTAAAAAAAAATAGGGCATCAATTTTATAATTGAAAATTGCAACTTATAGTACTACTGAAAATATCTTAAGTGCTACTACAAACCAAAAATATTTATGATGAGTTAATGGGAGAGTAATAGCAGCCCCAAAGCTATAAATGCTATTACCCTATCTTTGGCTCATCATAAATATTCTTAGTTTGTTTCAGAAAAAAGGTTGTTGTTTTTGAAAGACTGATAACTCTATTTAAAATACACCCTCTAGTAAGCTGCCTTACTTCATGAACTTGCCCTAGTGCACCACTAGCATCTTCTGATATTTTTGTTTCTCTGGTATCATCACGTGATTTCAAATGATAAGTTATCTCAGAATATTCTGAGAGATTTTCAAATGTTAAAGGTGAAGTATACAACTTCCCATCTTTCATCAAATATGAAAGATTAATGCGCAGATTTTTAACTTCAAGCTCTTTCCTTATAGGCCTAACTTTTCTCTCATAAATATAAAAGAATGGCTTTTGAGAAATATTTGAGCCTGATAGCTCTGATTCATATAATTCTTTTCTTTTTCCTTCTTGCTCAAAAATATTTTTAATATCATTTATATTCTTAATATAAATCTGGTTTTCTTTCTCTTTTAATGTTTTTGATATTACACCAAAGTGACCATCAACAATGCTTTTTACATGACATTCTACAAAACAATTATATTTTATAGAACCTTTAATATATTTAGGTGCCTCTTTAAATAAGTAATATAAAAATTCATATGATCTAAAATGATTTTCATTATCAGTCCATACTTTTATATTTTTTATTTTTTTAAATCTATCTAATTTAAGAATTTTTATAAAACACTCACCTGAAAATAAAGAATCATGTGATAATATTTGAGACAAAAAATCATGATATTCATATTTAATTTTATTGTTTTCCTTAAAAACTAATGCCAACCCTAATAGTGAGATTGGGTTTTTTGAATAAAAAATTTATTGGTCTCAATTGGACCACCTCCAACCTTTAATTTTTCTTTATAATCTATAACTACAACACAAGACTCATCATCTAATTCATTAATATCTTTTTTATATTCACAATTTTGATGAACATAAAAGTCTTGGTGCTGATTAATAGTCTTTAAGTCATTGTCTATAGATTCTGGTAATGGTAAGTTTTTACTTTCACATTCTTCCTTCTTTCTTTCTAGTGAATTTTCTAAATTATAAATATTGCACATATCAGTTTGTTTTTTACTTTTTATTATATTTTTAGGGATTAATTTATAGTAAGTAGAAATTGAAACTGAAATTTCATTTTTTATTTTCATATTTTCATATATTTCTTTTTTTTAAGTAGAGAGTATTTAATTTCAGTTGAGTAATTACTCATCTCTTTTTCTATATCTTTATAAATTTTTTCAGGCACTTTTTTTGTAAACTGGCTTGTTTCAAAAGAATTTTCCAGCAATTTTTTAATTATTTTTTTAGTGATTTCTTTTTTTAATGAATAGCTATTATTTTTTTTGGCTTTTTTGTTTAAACTTACATTTTTATTTTTATTAATTTTTCTTGAGTATTCAAACTCACTTTTGGTTATATTAAACTCCATATCATTAAGCTCTTTTAAAGAGTAACTGGAAGTAACCAGAGATTGCAAGGCTGGGAGATGTTTTTGGGGAGAAGATTTCATGATATCCTTTAAGTTTTCAATGAACTCATTGCCTTTTTGATTTTGAATAGTTGGCAGGAACTGAGCTTTCCCAAATTCAGTTTGAGTAAGGAAGTGCTTGATGAAATTATCAAGATCATCACCAGCAATAAAGAGGAATGCCTTTTTTAACATTGCAATTATCTCTCTTTTTGTTGAAGCTCCCAAGGAAAAAAGGGTAGCATGGCAGAAGTAAATTTAACTGAGGACATGGTAGTATTTTGAATCTGTAATTAGGTCAGATCTCTTAAATGTGCCTTAATGTTGGTGTAGTTATAATCAGAATGTGGCCTTTGAATGGGGTCTTTTGGATTAGAAGCTTTGTGGTGCTTTAGCTCTTATATACCAAGCTAAATGACACCATTCTGAAAAAAATGATGTGATAGCTTTTATTATAGTTTGAACTTGAATTTATGTTTGCAGAATTAATTAAATACCCAGTTTTCATGCACAAGTGATACATGTGAAGCAGCTAAGCATTATTATTACATCATATCCTCTTTGTAATCAATGCAAATCAATTAAATGATGTATTCAGTTAATTGTAACTCTTCTGTATATTTTTAAAATGATAAAATATTAAAGAATTCCATTTAAAGAATGCTTAATTTGAGGTTCAAAGCTCACTTGAACCTTAAAATCAATCTAAACAGTGATAAAAACACCCTAACTTCAAACTATTATAAAATCCTAAAGAATTGAGCTTTTTAAATAAAATAAAATGCTGAAATAAAGCTCTCAATCTTATCTTTAATTTCTTCAAATAAAAAAAATTTGTTGTATATTAAGAAAGAGTATTTATTAGCTTTGAAGTGATCTACTTTATATCATTAGATATAATCATATAATAAAATCTGGATTATACTCTTTTAAATTACTTTTGCTTTAATATTGAGTATAGTATACATATTAAAATTTTTACACCAATAGAAAGATAGGATTCTTAGCTTCATTTTGATAGTTTACAGTGTAAAAAATATTAATTTTTCATTGAGTTATTAATGTTTTAAATATAAAATGAAAAAAGTTACTTTTTCAAAATCGAACTGTGTTATGCTGCGACTTGAGCAGCATGTGTATTAGAAAATGGCCTAATCCCTAAAACAATGACCCATATGTTTACTATGTGAATCAGTGACAAAATACACCCAAGCATGGTGTGTCAAAACTCAATCCAAAAACAAAACACAATAGCAACTCACTATGTAAACAAAATCACTCACACAATGTTGTGCAATTGATTGTAATCATGAATGATACCAAGGTATCTAAAATAAGACACAATATCTGAAACATAAATTTTAAAAATATTGTGTTGGGTGTTTGAATTTGGAAGTAAAATCTAGGAAAATGGGTAGATTTTTTTTGAGTATTCAAAAATAGATGTTGTAAACCAGAAACAACTAACTAAGAAATAAAAAATCTATAATTAGGATATTGGGTGGGAAAAAATATTAATTGAATATCCATAAACAGATAAAAGCAAAAATTAAAATTAGAGAGTAACTTAATTAAGTTTTATGTAATATTTTATTTAATTCTCAAAATGAAAGTAACACAGCAACAGACTACTATTGCACCTGTTGTGCGCCGCAGTCGCGGTTGTCCCCGCGGGTCAAAGAATAGACTTAGTACAACACAAGTGCCTTCTCTGGAGGGAGGCGGGAGAGGAGAGTTCCATAGTGACGCTGCACTGACACAGCCAGTTCAAGGAGCACAAGCTGCTAGGGTGCAGAGCATAAACCCTTGGGTCTCAAAGCTGACCCAGAAGCCAACCAAGGTCACCACTACCAAAATGGTTAGAAACAAGGAGGTAGAACTTACTTTGTATGTGTTTGACGTTGTGTACCGGCAAGAGTCGGTCCCATCAACCATGCTGGAGAAGGTGAAGCCTGTACTTGATACTAGCTATGAGCCCTATGTCAGTGATGACAATCAGGAGGATGACAAGGAGCCCCAGTTCTACCAAACCAATGAGAGACAGCTGGTGTTAAAAAGGTTGCAGCCTTCTATACCAAGGTACCTATGCCCTGTGTTGTGCCCAATGCTAGCAAGTCAATTCCCACCGCTAAAGATCCCACCCAGAAGCAATCCCCGATATCAAACGCATCATCCTGCTTAAGCTAATGCGGGAATTGGGTGACTACAAAGCGGCCGCAGCCATTGTTGGAGTGGATCCCAAATACGCCAGCAAGACCTTCCAAAAATTCATTAATACTGGTTGTGTCCTTGCCACGGAGAAATCCTTGTGCGTGTCAACCATGCTCACCAAGGAGCACAAATGGGCAATCCGCCAGTGGATCACCTGGGACTGCCATCTTGAACTGGCAAATATACAGGCCATGGTCAAGTCTGCTTTTGGGATTGAGGCCTCAATTTCCTTTTACTACCATCTGGTGAAGGGAATGCAATTTTCTTGAAAAAAGCTTGGGGTATCCCCCTACAACAGAAACAGCCCATCCAACATTGACGTCCGGAAAAATTACGTGGAGGCGTACACTGCCCTCAAAGCCAAGGAGACAGTTAAATTCTATTATATCAACAAATCAGCATTTGCCTCGTTGATACGCAATGAGTATGGGTATGTCCCCAGAGGCTCCAATGACGGGATGGCTCAGCGTGCTGCAGTCTGCACTACAGCATACTCAATGGTAGCTATCCTTGGTCCAAAGGGGGTCAAGCTCTACCAAATGATACTAGGCTCCCAAAATAGCCGGACCCTCCTATCATTTTGCCGATTGGTCCAGGAGCACCTGAGGCGCACAGGCCCAGGCTTCACCAACGTAATTGTATTGGACAATGTTGGTCTCCACAAGGTGGTAGATATTCTTGAAGAATTTCCATCAATTGACACCAGCATTGCAGTGGGCCCCCAGCAATTGGCCACGGCAAATATGCGCCTTCTCTTCCTCCCTGCCTATTTTCCCTTCCTAAATCCCATTGAGGAAGTCTTTGGGTGGCTCAAGAGAGTTGTCAAGCAAGGAACCCTAACAGGGACTGAGGACCTGTTTGATTTGCTGCAGGCTGGGATCCATACCCTCCCAGCTGAGACTGTGGCCAAATTCTATGGCCACACTGATTTTTTCATCCCTGTGTGCCTAGCCAAATAGCCAATCAATGAAAGGCTTAGCGTGTCCAACTTTTTTTATATTCTCTAATTTACTATTCAAGATTTATTAATTATCATTTTGTATTTAGATGTTTCCACGCCTGCAATCACATTCAGAAGATCCATCAATAGATGTAAGTAATTTATTTATTTTATTGTATATTATTTTATTATGCTATCTGAGGTAATCCCAAATGCTCAGTACTGGATTACGTAAAAATATTTAATTCACTTTGGTCA